>JAJVDC010000390.1:0-12824 GCA_021436925.1 Neofusicoccum ribis
ATTATAGTAACCTCGGTTGTAGTAAGAAGGTGAGTAAAAGGGGTAGTATGGAGGCTAGTGTAATAGCGTTGAGCTAACAGTGAAACACGTGATTGCGGGCTAATGTGGTTGACAGAATGATAGGGGCAAGCAGTTCGGAAAGCTTACCTAGACTTTTCTCTACGCCGTCAAGTTGACCGTGTTGAAAGACAAGGAATAGGATGGGCAGCTTCTCGGCGTAATCTGGAGTTGCTGGGACCGTTTGTGACACTGATTCTCCGGGGCGAAGAATGCGCCCTCGAAAGTTTCTGCCTTCGAGTAAATAAGTATATGGCTGCCTAAAAACTCATAAGGTTATGCCGAGACGTACCAATTTGGCCTACGACACGATACAAAATGCCGAGATGTGCCGATCCTTACCGGAATGAAGCGACGGCCACTGCATTGCTAGAAAGAACGAGCATCCTACTCGTGCTTTTGCTCACGGCCTGTGGTTTGCCCTTCAATCGCACGTTTGCGCAGATATGCAATGAGCGTGATCATGAGAACAAGCAGCCAGACGCAATTGATAAAAATGATTTCGTTTGGCATATCGGACAAATCGCTGCGGGACTGATCAGACTTGAAAAGAGACATCTCGGATTTCGTTTCGTTAGAGTCGAGGAATGTTGGCTTGGCTGCACCAGGAAATCCCCTGTGGAACGCTGCTCTTTAAATTCTAAGGCTACGTATCCACGACTCATGGTTGAGTCTGAATGCACAGGTGGGCAAGTGGGAGGAATGGGCTTAGGGCTACAGCTCTGAATCGTGATTTCGGTTGTCGTATATTTTGGGAACATGTAGTACGCACGAGAGATCTTCCCCTATCTCTTCCTTTTCCTGGTGTCTGCTTCAGTGACCGTGTCAACCGACTCGAGCGGGGGCTTAGCAGGATAGCATTAGGGAGAGAGAGCCACCACTTCTTGAGCTTGCCTTACGTGGCTCGCGATATTGAAGGATGGCTTGGGAAGATCTGCCGAGGCCGAAAAAAGCTCGGCCGCAACTTGCGAGGAGGGCGAAGCTTTTTCTTATCGAGACCGAGGCCAGAAGAGATTCTGCAGTCGCCAATCTGACGAAAGCGTAGCCACGCAAGGCTTGCACGATAGAGCTGAAATGGAATGTTACCATTAGGAAACGCGTAAAGAATAGAAGGCGAGCCAAAGCTACACGAATGGCAGTCAGGCCAAGCGGTAATGACTGACATGTGGGATCGCAGAGGTCACCCCCGCCGTAGAGTCTCCACGGGAGGCCAGTCCGCCGCAAGTATCCATTGACTGCCCGGCCGCGGCTGCCTCTGAAACCCAAAATCCGGAAGTACGGAAAGTCCATGACCGATAGGTTAAATGCTCGTCAGTTAGGGTGGCCGTGCCGACAGTCGGCTTCGCGGAACCCCTGAGTCATTGTGCCCCAAATGGAATCGACCGAGCCTAGCGCCGTCGTCTGTTCCCGCCGACTGTTTGATCGACGTGTTTCTCGAATGCTAAAGCGATTAAATAGAACAACAACCCCTGCTCGGGACGATCACTCATCACCATTTCCCTCCGAAGTCTGGCACTAGCCTTGATAGACTGTGCCACGTGGAATGCAGATCTCAGGGACACGCTACGAGTCGAGAGTGGATGCCGATCTCCAGTCCTTTATATCTTGAATTGGCCCCCGGTGGCCCGGTGCGTGCTTAATCCTCGGCTCCACACCTCTGCTGTGGCTGCCGAGTGGAGTACCCGCCCGGCGCGCCTGGATTGTTTTACTTCCAAGGAAGAGGTAGGGACATTCATTCAAGGGAAAGGCAGCCATAAGTGGAAACGCGATGTCGATTCGTCATTATACTTTGTTTCGCCGACAAGGTTCGGGAGCTTATCTGACGGACGTGGGGATCGGGATAAAGAGATGGCCCGGAAAAGGGGAAAAACGTACATGGGAGCATGAACTGTTGTTTGCGGATACCTGGCTGATTCTGCCACCCACTTGTGCGTGGTGCTTTCAAATGCAAGTAGGCTTTCCCCACCTAGCACTTCCATTGCTGCTCAAGCAGCTATCATGCGCGCTTGTCAAGCCTCACAATCTCCTCGACGTATTCTTTCACCAGCCCAGCCACAGACTCACTATCTTCTTGCGCTTTGTGGCGGTCAGCTACTACTATGAAAGTGGAAACAAACGCGGGGAGAACAGAGCGTATATTGTGGTACGTGGTTTTGGGGCGTCTGGCTTACTCGTGAAGAAGCTGTCCGGCAGTTGCGATGCAGGAATGCCGGCAATCGGCTCCAACTTGCCCTGGCCGCGACCAATTGTGGGCTCGCCATCGTTCTGGCCGAACAGCATGTACGTCGGCGGCCTGGCGGCTGCAGTCGAATTGCAGATAGCGTCGTCCCAGCGGCCGTTCTTTTGATCTTCCATCTGACTGCGCCAAAGCTTCCTTACAGGTAGACACGATTAATTAGCGGGAGTTTGGTTAACGGCGGGGAGCACCCGAGGCTTCGAGTCAGGGGATGTGAATCTTCAGCGTTGAACATGCGGGCCGGTGGGGCTAACTCGGCCGAGAAAATGAGTATGGATCGAGCGTCTTCCGAGACAGACGTACAGGGCATGGTATACTCCCCACTCGCTCCCTATCATCTCGCTGGTGACCTTGATGGTGTTGTCGGACAGGCTGGTGGTCGTCCTGATGAGCGTCTCCAGAGCCCGGGACGGAACCAAGAACAGAAGGAATTTGACCGAGTTGTGCACCAGTAGTGCCGAGCTAGATAGCGTAGATAACTGATTGGGTTCCTGTCAGTTTGCGGCACAGCAATGAGGGGAAGGAGAGGCGAGTTCCGCTCTTGGCACCCGCCAAGGTATGATTCATCGTGACTGAGATCGAGATCGTCACAACTCAGAACAAATCAAGGCCCAGGCCCAAAGTCGAGCAAGGTCCATAGCCCCACCAGGATGGAATAAAAGCGTGAGAGCTCACCACCGCCTGAGACACTGTCCCAGCTACCGTCTTCATCTGCACAGATGGGAAGAGGCAGACCGTGCCCGCAACGTCAAAAAGATTTCCTTTTTCGCTCAGGCCACCTGACTGCCACCTCTTGAGCACCTCAAGTGCGACATATGCCCCAGCACCGTGGCCCATCAAGAGGACTTTGAGCGGGGCAGGATTGGCGGATTTATCCCTCTGCTCCGCCGTAAGAGCGCAAACACGTTCGAGCAATGCCGTTTCAGCGCCTTGGATCTCCCCACTCATGGACGTTTCCGAGGATGCCGGCTTTTCAGATGCAGCGCCGTTGGCGATAAGTTCCTCGTCGATCCCTGATAGATTGCGGGCGAAGATCTCGAATTGGGCGGGCCTCTGCTCTTTCAAGGACGAGGCACGGCTCAAGGAATCATGCAGGCTGGTAAGAAATGCCCGGTAATAAGCCACTAGGCCTGGTTGACCGGGGATGAAGAAGATCAGATATTCCTGTAGGTTGCTAGCATCGCCACCGCCAAGACTAGCGGGAGGAAGGGGGAGAAGTTGAATGAAGGGTTGAGGAGAAGAGCTCATGGTGTAAAGTCGATTCGGGAGCTCTTTCGGCAACAGCTAGGAAAAGCTCTAGCGGTAAACGGTGAGAAGAGGTTCAAGTAGATGAGTAAGGATGCTGGGCGAGCTGTTGCACTTCCAGCGGGTCTGTTATATAGATCACGACAGGCCGACCGTCCACAGAGTCTCCTCCGGAACACTTCCTTAGTGTGTAAGCATGTCGATTTTGCTTTACTTCGCTTTCCGTGCTCGGGTCCGGTGCATGCAAGTCAGCTTCGAGATGGGGCTTCTGAGGTGATGGGATGGAATGCGATAGTGCGGAAATGCCGCCAGATCATCACCGAGACTGCCACGGCGGAGCAAGCTCCGGAGGGTACTCAGCTGGATGCTGCCATACCGACAAGCGTGTGGCGGGTGAAGGTCGAGGAGCTGCGCGGTGTGGTTCGCGCGTGTTGCAGCATAGCAGCCCGATGTCGTCATGGAGGTTCCGGACGATGGGGCGAGGCACGGCGAAAACACAGATTATGGCCTGAGGTGGGTCCACTCGACAGCTCGGGTAACGCCGTGGGGCAGTGAGGCATTGGATATGAGAGGCGAAGTGATGAAAAGGTCGGCATGGTGGAGGTCGTGTGGCTTCTGAAAGAAGTGTGTGGTCGGACGGGGGGTTAGTGATCGTTCCATATTGTGGAAGCGCGGAGGGCGACGCTCGTTGATTGGAGGAGTGCGGGGGAGGGGTAAAGAAAGTTGAGGGTCTAAGTGGACGAGGCGGAAAGACAGTGATAGGAAGAAAAGCCCATTGGAGAAGACTTTCCGGCAGTTCTCTCTCCGGGGTCATCTCCGGCGATCCAAGCTTGTGTCCCCCCCAGGGCTGCGTGGGAGGTGCATAGGCGAGGAAGTGTGGTGGAGAGCTTGTATTGCTCGTGCGGAACCGCGGCAACGAGTGGCAGGCAAACGGCGCACGTCGCCTGCCGGTGGCATATGCCCGACTGCACGATGTCCAGGATCGGCTCGTCAGAGTAGACAGCGGACCCAGCCCCGACAGAGGCTCGACGGACACGTGGCGAGCGAGAAAAGTCGACAATTCGATGTGCTGGATGCGAAAGTGCGATTGCAGCCGCCACCAGACGGGACGATCAGGTGCACGCCATCTTTCGATGCCTTTTCTTTTATCAAACCAACGATTCCCGATTGGACGAAGCCCGCCAGCCTTGTCTGGCCCCAGAGTCGATCGGAGCCGCGCCGGTGCGGGTGTCAGGTCGCCAGGGATCGTTGCTTGCGCGAGGCACGCACCGCAACCCAGATCCGGGTCGAGGCGAGGCATGGCGAGCGCTGTGCCGCAGCCCTGTCAGGAGCGACCCGCATTATCGATATCGCCCTGCATCCGCTCCCCCACGTTCTCAGCGTCGGCCTTGATCTCGCCAGCAAAACAAGGGAAATAGCCGACGGTGTGAAACACATCTACCAGGGAGACCGCATTCGTTAATATCCGCCAATGGCAGCCTTCGGATATAATAATTCTGCCAGAAAAGAACGAGACGGCTTCCACCCAGCACTATTGCCAATCACCAGTCCAGCAATACGGCCACCTCCAGAACCAAGCACTGCCGGACGGTCCCAGACTGCCACAGGGTCTAACGCAATCCCATCCGCGTCAACACTTTTCGCCCTCCCGTCTCCGAACCGCACTCCTGACTTTCGATTCTCCCCGTCCCCCATCCCACCTAGTCCCAGTCCCCACTTCCCAGCTCCACCGCCCTCCCCATCCGCATGTCCTCCATCACATCCTCAATATGCCACGGCTCGTACCTGTAGCCCGGCGGATAGTTCGGCTCCACGCCCTCGATCTCCTCGGCGAGCGGCACGTCCTTCCTCACGGCCTCGACGAACTTCTCGAAGAAGTCGCACGCATACTTCTCCGGGTCGTGGCTCCACACCCAGCGGGGCAGCTTGGGCGCGGCACGGCGAGGGTCCAGCTTGACCTTGGACCAGTCCGTGTCCTGCAGCAGCTCTGCGTTGCTGAAGCCCAGCTTCTGGGCGCAGGCGTTGCGGACGAAGCGCATGCGCACGTGGGCGCGCACGGCGTCGGGCAGGCGGGCGGCGCCGCCGGCCAGCTGCAGGCAGGCGGCCAGCGACACGGCGTCCTCGATGGCCTGGGTGGCGCCGTTGCCGCTGGCGGGCAGGAACGAGTGCGCCGCGTCGCCGACCTGCACCACGCGCGCCAGCGGCGACGCCCACCGCGGCTGCGGGTTGCGCCACAGCAGCTCGAAGTTGATGATCGTCTTGGCCGGCGTCAGCGCCACCAGGTCGCGGAAGATGGGCGCCCACTTGTCCGGCCCCGGCACCTTGTCCATGCCTTCCAGGACCTCGGCCGGCTCGACCGTGTTGGACCAGGACTCGGCTTCGCTGCCGGTGACCTGTGGAGAGAGAGATGGGTGAGCATATGCGTTGGGTGAGAGGCAGGGCTATGGGGATGGGAGAGACAAACATCGTGGTTCATGATCCAGATGATGGTGTCTGGCCGGGTCAAGGTGAGGGCATACGTGCCAGGTCTGCCAGAACGTCAGCAAGGCACACTCGCTCCGGTGCATCACGGCAGCACTCACCCCAACCACGTCCTTACAATCGGCTCCATCCCGCTCTCGCCCGGAACCATCTTGAAGAACTCCTTCACCTCCTGGTTCTTCTCCAGATGCTCGATCGGGAACGCGGCGCGCCACATGGCTCTGCCCGAGCTGATGGCCTTGACCTGGCCGCCCACGATCTTCTGGCTCTTGCTGCCCACGCCGTCGGCCGCGATCACGACGTCGGCCTCGAACCGCTCGCCCTGGTCGGTCACGACGCCGGCCTTGCCGCGGGCCTCGTCCTCCCAGTACTCGACGACGCGCCGGCCGAACTGCACGCGCACGCCCAGCTGCTCGACTTGGTGCACGAACATCTTGTAGACGAGCGGGCGCATCTGGAAGGTGCCGGGCGGCGTGTTCGGGTCGAGCCCCTGCGCCTTGAGCCGCTCCGACACCTTGAGCGGCGCGATCATCTGCGCGCCCGAGTGCTTGAACGTCTCGATCCACGCGTTGTGCAGCGAGATGTCGTCGTACTCCTTGGCCATGGCCGGCCAGTGCTTGAAGAACTTGGTGGCGCTGAGGCCCATGAAGTACATGTCGCCTGGCCGCCATTGGTGAGTGCTGATATCTGGTGACATGTAGAGTTCGGAATGTAGAGTGTAGACGGGTGGGCCGTAGACGCGTGTGCACGTGATGCGGCATGATAGATGCTAGTGCTTACCGGCGGTGTTGATGGAGGCATTGCGCTCCAGGACCTGCACGTTGTGGCCCTTGCGGATGCACTCGATGGCGGCCGTCAGACCGGCAAGGCCGGTGCCAACGACGAGCACGTCGAGGCCAGACGGCGGGTAAGAGCCCACGGGCTTGGAGTCCATGGCTACGAGGCGGCTGCAGCAGTGACGAGCAGGTGCTTGGCGCCCAGAGAGCGGTACGCTATTTTTGTTGGAAGGATCTGCGTTGGGGGTGGCAGCGCGGAGAGAGCACAGACAGCTAAGAAAGTATGCTGCGGGACAGAGGAGGAAAGCGAACTGCGTTTGCTGAAGAGTAGACAAGAAGTAAGACCGCCATCGTCGCCGGCCCGTATAATGTACGGCGCGCTTTCGAGTTGGGGGCGAGTCCGCGGGCAGTCCGCCGCAGGAGCGGGCGTGGAGTCGCCGGCCAATTCGCTCGGGACGGGCTGGGCACTGCTCAGCCTTCCGCGCCCAACGGCACCCGCCCGGCTCTCCACCCCCAAGTCCTATCGTCGCGCCAGAAAGCTTGTTGGGCACGCTTCGGTTTGGAGACAATATGGAAGTGCGGTAGGGAGGCGCTCTATGACGACGAGATTCAGGGCTCGATCGGGGCTGCAGCTGCGAGCTAAACATCCAACGCCTTGGCGGCACGGCTCGCGGGAGCCAAGCCGCATCGGGCAACAGCTGGCACGCCGTGTAACGATGGAGCAGTAAAGTGAGCGGATGGCTTGCAGCATCCAGAGCGCCCCGCCGCTCCTGAGAGGCCGCCGGCGCTGCTAGCATCAACCGATCTCAACCCTAATTCTGGGACTTGCGGTTTGCGGGCGTTGTGCAACCTTCGCCCCCTGCACCCTGCACAGGCCGTAGTGGAACACCAACGAGCCTGACACGCTGGTTCTCCAGCCCGTCCCAGACGGCATCCCCTTGGTTCCTCTGGCTGCAGCGACCTGCCACGACGTACCCTATGCCGGCCACGCGCCGCTCGTGACGTCCTCCATCGCACGTCAACCCAGACAAGCCTCCTGAAATCCCGCAGAGACACACTGCCTTGCGTCCTCGGCGCCTCATACGAGCTTCTTCCTCTGCATTCTCCGACGCTCGGCCAGCCTCGGTGCGGAGAGTCCGGCCTCGTTCCCGCTTTCAGGAAGAAGCAATGATACTCGGGCCCGGGACGCCATTGGCTGGTAAAGCAGTGGCAGGGCACGTTCGTGCGAGTCGAGAGACTTCGTCACCAGGGGGGCTGCTGCTGGAGATTCCCGGCATCTCGCATCAGTGCGCCCCCTCCTAGCCGGTGTTGAGTGCGATGAGATGGAGGCTTGTCGGACTTCGCAAGAAGGAGCCGTTCGTACGAAGGGAGCCTGTGCGAGGCGTCACATTGGTTCGCGGCAATCTCAAACTCACTTGAAGTGTGCATCGGCGGGGGCGTCTCGGGAGATTTGTGGTTGTTGAAATATCTCCCCTCTTCCGAGGCCCCTTCTGTTCCAACGTCCCCATCGTCTGTTGAATTCGTCAGCTCTTCTTGGTGTCTGCGCAATCATGCAGCTCTTCACTTACGTGGTCCTCGCTGTGGCCTTGGCGGGCTTTGCAGTCCACAAGTTCCTCCAATCTTTCAAGGAGAAGAATCCACCTTCAGGGCTCCCTGGCCCGACCCTGCTGCCCTACTTTGGCCGCATCCATGACCTTCCCATCCAGTACATGTGGCTCAAGTTCAAAGAATGGGCAGACACGTACGGAAAGGAGGGTCTGTACCGGACCGAGATGCTCGGAGCCAAGTTCGTCGTCATTTCAGAGGAAAGGATTGCCGAGGATCTGCTCGTCAAGAGAGCAAAGTACAATTCGGACCGGCCAATGGTCCGCTCTCTTTTCGACTCCAAGAGTAGCTTTGGGTCCATGGAGTACTTGCCCCTGATGGGCAAGAACCGTAAGACATGGAAATGCCTGGCTGCCTGCCCTGGAGATGCTGACAGTGCGCAGAGTATTGGTCCCGTCAACGCCGCTTCACCCATGCCTACCTTACGGAAGCAACAAATGCTCAATACTACGGCGTCATGAACTTCGAGGCCAAGCGGTGGCTCTACCGGCTGATACAGAACCCTGATGACTTCGGTTTCTCGCTCGAGGACATGTCATCCAAGGTCATGTGTCAACTGACTTGGGATGACACGTCTGACAGTGCCTACCTTACCAAAAGTGCTTGGGGGCTGTTGACGCAGATGTCGCCGGCCGGGCCCATCACAAACGTGATCACTCCTCTCTGGCATCTTCCGTGGTTGCTCAACCCCTGGAAGAGGGCGGAGCGGAAGCGGCACGATGAGCAACAGGCATGGTGGATGCAGAAGCTGCTCACTGTGCGTGAGAAGATGGCCAAGGGGGAGATGAGACCCTGCTGGACCAGAACCTATCTCGAAAGCGAGAAGAAGTCCATTGTGTCCGGCGACTACGAAGCATCGTCCGTCATCGGCATGATGGCACTTGTTGGCATCTTCACTGTCGCCGGTCCGCTGTACTACTTCCTGGTGTCCATGGTGTATCACCCGGAGTGGCAGGCCGAAGTGCAGAGGGAAGTGGATGAGGTGTGCGCGGGGCGCTTACCCACGCTCGACGATATGCCCCGGTTGCCAATCCTTCGCGCGTGCATCAAAGAGACGATGCGGTGGAAGCCAAATGTTCCTACAGGTAAGTGGATTGATGGTCGGCTTACCGAAACGGGGAGCGCTAAGCATGTGACAGGCGTCGCGCACGAAACCGAAGCAGATGACGAGTACAACGGCTACTTCATTCCCAAGGGCACTCGTATCCTTCCGCTAGACTGGTACGCCGTTCACTTCTTATCTGTCGCACGAGTGTACTGACAGCAATTTAGGGCGTTCCTTCGCAACCCAGTGAAATACCCCGACCCAGAAAACTTCCGGCCGGAGCGTTGGCTGCAGGCTGGATGGCCAACGTTCCAGGAGCCTCTGACAACGTACCCCAGCCTGAAGGGAATGACCTCGTTCGGATGGGGCCAGCGGCAGTGCCTTGGTCAGTCATTGACGCAGGACGAGTTGGTTGTGGCGTGTGGGGCCTTGGCGTGGTGCTTCAACATGAAGCACAAGATCGACCCGGCAACGGGCGAGAAGATCCACATCCCGCTGGACAAGTCCAACTCGCTGCTGATCGTCAAACCTGACCCATTCGAGATGGCATTTGAGCCCCGCAGCGAGAAGCGGAAGCAGGAGGCGATCAGGCTGTGGCACGAGGCCGAGACCAATGACTTGAGGCAGAGAGCCGACTTCCTCAGAGCGGCAGAGATGCGCAGGGCGGAGGAGGCAAAGCAGAAGCAGCCACTGGTGCAGACACTGGAGGTTTAGCGTGGTGCGGCGGGGAGAGATAGGCTGGTTCGATTCTTTGACAACCCTGTTCTGCTGTTGATTGCGATATTGGTGTTCTCGATGTGTACGCAGCGTAGATAGTCCCAACGATCCCTAGTGCACGACGACGAGAACGGTGGTTAAATGTGATCCTAGGTGTTGCATATGTGATCAGTCTCAGCCGCATGCGTGCTGCAGAACATGGTGCGCGAACAGGGCATTTCCGGGCGGGGTGCTACGTGCAAACATGGCTCTAGGCAGAGTCAGCAACGCTCTCAATCTGGGCATGCTGCAAGGCTGCCGCATCGGGAGGCTGGGGTCCGAAAAGGAAGTGCAGTCTGCGGTGACGGTAGTGCAGGCTCGTATAATGTTTTCGCCAAGTTGGTGCTAGCCGGTAAGTGTGGGGACGGGGGTGACTGCATGGTTGACGCGTTGATTCGACCTTGCTTTTAGCTTTCGGCTCCCCCAGCTGCCGTCCGGCCCCTGGCTAGAGCCCGGGCTGACCGTAGGGCGTTCCTGAGTCCGACGCGGGTGTCTGAGGCCTCACGGAGCCCGGCCGAGGGCGCAGGAGAGCGCCGTCCGGGCCGCGCTCATATACAAGCGCTGCAGCAGCGTCGGGGGGGAGGCATCGTGCTCTGCCCGCAGACCTGCGGCCTTTGAAAGTGAGCAACCATCATCGACCTTGTCTTCACCAGCGACCATGTCTCCCACCATCCCACAGGCGGTCGTCGGCTGCACCATCAGCTTCTCGTACATTCTCCTGGGTGAGTGCCCCGCTCGACGGGGCTGGACGCGGCTGACGGGCTCAGGCAACGCCATCACGCAGTCCTGGATGGGGGTGCCCGCGCTGCTGGTCGACTTCCCGCCGCCGTCGTCGCCGGAGCACGCGGCGCGGGCGCAGCACCTGGGGCGGCAGTGGCCCACGTTCTGGGCGGTGGGCAACAAGTTCTTCCGGCCCATCAGCACGCTGGGCATCGTCGGGTACGGCTACACGGCGTGGGCGGCGGCGCAGGGGCGCGGGGCGGTGCGCGGCGACTGGCGGCTGTTCGCGGTGAGCGCGGCGTGCCACCTGGTGACGGTG
Source organism: Neofusicoccum ribis (assembly GCA_021436925.1). NCBI lineage: Eukaryota > Fungi > Ascomycota > Dothideomycetes > Botryosphaeriales > Botryosphaeriaceae > Neofusicoccum > Neofusicoccum ribis. Next base: position 11,241 of record JAJVDC010000390.1, read on the forward strand.
CTGCACTCGGCGCTCAACATGCAGCCGCTCAACGACAAGCTGGACGCGCTGAGCGACCCCAAGAGCGGGCGGGCCGACGCGGCACAGGCGGAGGTGTATGCGCGCACGTGGATCCGGCGCAATTCGCTGCGGATCGCGATGCCGCTGGTGGCGGGCACAATTGCGTTGTTCCAGGCGCTGGGCGGGTGAGAAGAGGGTGCTGACGGGAGCACAGCGCTGCACGGCGGGCGCGCCTCCCGCTTGCCGGGGCGCTCCACGCGGGGCGGTGGCCGCAGGGCAGCACGCGACTCTGCGCCTCGCTTCTCTCTGTGCCCTCTCTCTCTCTCCACCACTTCTGTCTCACTTCCCGCCAAACGCGCTATCTCGCGATATTGCTTGCTCCTCAATGTACTCGTATCTATCAGCGACGCCGCATGCCGACGCATTGCATTGCTTTTACTGAGCCCCCCGTCGAGTGACGCCATCGGTGACACGGCAGCAACCCGCTGTTATCGCGCCTCGTGTTTCAAGTGACTGCAAACCAACATCGTTGACTACTACAGGACTCCGGAAATCAGGCCACCGCCCCCGTTCAGCTGTCGAAGTCCTTGGGCGCCATCTTCGCCCGCATCTCGAGCGCCTTTGCGCTGTCCACAAACTCGTGCACCTCGGCCACCTGCGTGCCGTCGTCGGACAGCCTGATCATCATGACGCACTCGTTCCTCCACTCGCCCTTGCCTCCCTTCAGCACGCCCTGCATGCCTGCCGACACCACCACTGCGTTGCCGTCGCTGTCTTCGAACACGGCCTTGGGCACCATGGCGAAGCTCTCGAAGACAGAGAAAATGCCCGCCGCGTGCTGCTCGAATGAAGCCTTGTCGCGTGCTGGCATGCCCAGCGATTCGGGCAGAACTTGGTGCTTGAAGTTGTCTGCCAGCAGTGCCGTGAGCGTGCCCACCGACAGGCTGCCGTAGCCGTCGAGGAGCCTGTGTGCCGTCTGGAGGCGTTGCGACTGTGCGGTGGACATGATGAGGAGGAATGTGGTTTGGTATGTTGAGGACCCAGCTGGTTCCGAGATCCCTTAGGTGCAGAGGGCGTCGAGTAATCAGAGGATCAGAGGATCAGAGACCGAGTACGAGTTCTCGCGGATTCAGAGAGACCAAGGGAGGTGGTTGTTGGAGAGCGCGCCATCTCGTCATGATCTCTATGTACTCGTACTCGGTCTCGCAGTGGAATCAAACTCGCCGCTACGGACTATTCTCAGCGTCGGCTCTCCAAGGATTCAGAGCCAGTGTATCAAGGGCGTAGTGCGAGCGGGACGCCCCGCATGACGGCATTGCTGACGGAGACCCGACGCTCCTCCACCCGCCCGCAGTCTTCCCTTCCATCCTTCCATCCCGCCCTCAGCTCCGCCCGAGCTCATTTCCCCTCCCGTCAAATACAATATCCACCCGTCTCTGGGCAACTGCTTAACCACAATCACCTGCCCAATCCTCGCCCCCCGCTGCTGCCGCCGCCGCCGCCGTTCCCGCTGCTGCGCCGCCGCCGCCGCCGCTGCTGCTGCGCAACGTGCTGACGAGCCTTGCCACTCGCAGGATGAAGCGC
>JAJVDC010000391.1:0-12685 GCA_021436925.1 Neofusicoccum ribis
CGTGTATTTAACTTTATCGTGAGACGGTTAAGGAGAGGGCCTCCCCCACCTCCCTCACCTCTTCACCAAGAATCCACTCATTAGGCTGCCATCATCAATATTTCAACAACTGTAAAGACAGCGCGAACATTCTTTCGAATATGCTGGAGCTTGTTACAGAGCACCATGGAATCATGGAGCTCGCGAATATCCTGATGATTTGCAGACATGTCTGTGAGCAAAGTGTCTGGAAAGATTCGTTCAAGTTTGTTTGACTGAGAGTCCACATGCGAGTAGACCTCAGCGACGTCCGAGTAAAGGTGGGCAGTCGGGGAAAAATAAAACCCGTCGGGCTTGAGGAGTGCTATCGCGTCCTTCATGAGCTCAAGCAGGTCGTCATCCATGCAGAGAGCGCCGAGACTGTATGGATATTTTTTCCGGTCGACCTTGTCGTGCTCGGTATACGTATGATGGTACTCCTGGCATTGACCGATGTCAAGGCCACGACTTTGTGCTAATTCGCCTTCAATAACCACCGAGAGTAGGCCAGGACACGGCTGCAGAACTTCTTTCGTCCCTTTTTTCTGAGCTATGCCCCTGAGAAATTCGGGTAGAAAATCGATCTCCTTTTCCAATTGCTTGAGACGGGAGGTAAACTCGTCAGGTTGCTCCTTCTTGCCTCCTGCCATTCTGCCGATCACATCTTCTTGCGTCAAATCCGCTGCCATCATCAGCTCGTCGAAGAGGTGGTCATTTTGGGGGCGAGAAGTGTCCGAATCAGCGGAACTCTTGTTGCTGTCCAATAGTCCGTCAACCGAGCGCTGGAGATCTTCTCCGGGACGTCGTCGGTCCGTGCCGCCGAGGTAAAGGAGTCTGTCGTCTAGCATAGACATACCGTTGATGGACTGCCATAGTCGTGACTTGAGAGAATGAGGCTGGTCCGGTTTCTTCGTGTCCTTGTAGGAGTCGTGCACCTGTTGGGGCAGTTGATTTTCTAGGTGCCTCCTGGGACGATACTCGCAAATGCAACCGTCAGCGCTGGCACGGAACTGCAGCCAGCCCAAAGGCCCCGACCACTGAGTGGGGAGAGGCATGGGTGACTTGAAGCTGGGCTTGTCCTCGTGCGATTGGAAACCGAGCATCGAGCATATGCCAACCAAATCTTTTCCCTTCCATCGCATCGGAATGATTCCGTTGATCAGCTCTGACTGGACGTTCATGGAATAGAGTTTTTCCGTGGCAGGAGATAGCCCTAGAGCTTTCATGAAGTTGACCCAGCTCGCTTTCGCCAAGCATCTCTCAGGGTCGCCGGTGGGATGTTGGTCTGGAATATCCGATCCGACCGGTAATGCGATGTGGGGCTTCCAGGCCTCTTTAACGAGCATCGGCAAGCTGACTGTTGGTGTGTACATCTGGCTCTGCATACCGAGGAGAGACTTTCTTTCAACCTTGGAACGCCATGCCCCAAGAGACTCCGGGGAAAGTCCAAGCTGGTAGGCTCTGTGTTCCGTTAAAAGCTGTCGAGCGGCGGCAAATACGGTGAGGAGGGTTATCAGAGCCACGAACGCAGCGAGCAAGGAGCAGGCGGCCGAGATCCATTCGGGTACGGAGGACATGTTTTTGTGATAACTCTTACGCAGTGTTGGTGGTAGAGTCTTTCTCAAAGTCGATTCGGTCGGCCAGAAAGACGTGTCAAGTGTCTTGAATGGAGATAGATTACGGCTTGTGAATCTATACAGACACTCGTGTACATATTTATTCCTTTTCGCGCGTGAGGAATCTTGGTTGCATATGTCTTCTGCCTAGCTGCAATCTTCTTATGCTTGCATGTTCGAGGCAGTGCGATACGGAGAGACGGATTCAGCCTCGCGAAAACAACATTATATGCTCACCGGTCACTGCAAGTTATTCAAATTGTATACTCACCGGTTGCTGCAAGTTATTCCACTCACATGCACATCAGCAGCCGCATACTCTTCTGGATAGCTTTTGCATACCTACTAGGGTTTCGCCGTTCAGCGTCGAGCTTTCGCAACATCTATTCACCAATAAGCGTATGCCACGGAAGTTGGCCGCTTGCCGGCAAGCTTAGCTGCTGATCTGCACAGCAGCTAAGCTTATCGGTCAAATTAATTTGAGAAAGCGTGCGTCGATCATCCAGCTAGACCTGCTGCCTGGAGGCATGCGTAAGAATGAATTCAGCCTCGCTGTCTAGGGCACAGCCGCTTTACGAGACTACGTGGTCCTATGATACTACCATATCTATCCTGGATAGGTAGTAAGATCCCATATCTTGCATTGCAGCTGCGGCGATATATTGAGCTGAAACGAATATGCATGCGTTGGACTTGCAAGTGAAATCAGCCTCGCCATCTCGGGCAAAGACTGACCACGGCCAGAATTAGACACTTTTCCAAGGAGGAGATAAGCTCCACTATTTCTCACAACACCTCCACCCACAGGCGTGGAGCTAACCAATTCCTCCCGTCCCGCCTCACATCTACAATCAAATCCAGACTCGGTCCTCTGCTCTACTAACCCTTCTTATTTATTGACCCCGAGATTGCCTTCTATCCAGCTGCCGTGCTCTCCCTCAAATACCCCATCTCTACAATTAGCTACTCTCACTCAAATGGCATCTCCCTTACAAAGCGAGTCTCCGTCCAGAAGCCAGCCTCCCTCTCGTAGACAGTCCCCCTCCCGAATCCAACCGCCCTCGCAAGGAGAGTCTCCTCCTCGAACAGTGCTTCTTGGAAACACTTCTCGATCCTCAAGCTCGTCATCGACTTCTCTAAACGATACCGGACGACACATATATGAACCAGTATCGCCAACTCTATTAGAGGGGGTTGAATCTCAGGAGGACCCCGAGGAGGCACTGAATGCGGTAATAGCTGAGACAAACAGTCTCCTTGGCCTAAGGGAGGTCAAGGAACACTTCTTAGACCTCCGTGACTCGGTTCAGCTCCACCGGGTCCAAGGCGCGGATCCTAGACAGGAGCGCTTCCACATCATCTTTCAGGGAAACCCCGGAACAGGTAGGCTGTTGCGCCATCATGATTTCGGAGCCAGTGACTAATGCGTTGCTGTAGGGAAGACAACAGTTGCTCGACTATACGCAAAGCTTCTGCGCGCGCTCAACGTCCTGGAGTCCGACACCGTGAAAGAGACTTCTGGGGCTCAATTGGCTTCCATCGGACCGCAAAAAACCAGGGAGATGCTTAGGAGCATAGGCATAACGAACAACGACTCCGATGACGACTTGACCAGCGGAAACATTTTTTTCTCATCACCGGGACTCCGGCCCAGACATTCTCGGCCTTCTGGGGGCGTCCTCTTTGTGGACGAAGCGTATCAGCTCACTGCACCACATGTGTCCAACGGGGGACGTCAGGCTCTCGATATTATACTTACGGACATGGAGAATAATATCGGCAAGCTTGTTGTTATCTTTGCAGGTTACAATGAAGAGCTGGAAGCATTCTTCGGTCACAATCGAGGGCTGAAGAGCAGGATTCCTTACACTCTCCACTTTGAAGATTTTGGTGAGAAGGAGCTCCTTAGCATATTGCAGACCCGTATTCGAGAGAGATTCAACGGCCGGATGGTGGTTGAAGGTGGCTTGGATGGAAAATATATGCGGGTCGCTGTCCGCCGACTGTCTCGCGCTCGAGGAACGAAGGGTTTCGGGAATGCGCGTGCTGCTGAAATCCTCCTCCAGCAGATTCATCGACGTCAGGCAAGACGTCTAAAGACACATCTCAACCCCACGTCCAACTTGATTTTCTTCTTCTCCATGGAAGACTTGGTCGGGCCAAGCCCTTCCCATGTTCGACGTCACAGCGTCGCTTGGGTTGAGCTCCAGAAGCTCACTGGACTTGATGCTGTCAAGAAATCCATCGAAGCCACGATTGACTCGATTGAATGGAATTATGAACGAGAGCTGGAGGAAGATGAGCCGATAGCCTTCTCCCTGAATCGCGTCTTTGTCGGCTCGCCGGGGACGGGGAAAACCACGGTGGCTAGGCTTTACGGCCAGATACTCGCTGACCTTGGCCTCCTGAGCAACGGTACTGTGGTGATCAAGAAGCCCCCGGACTTCATTGGCGATGCTGTTGGAAAGTTAGAGGCCAACACAAAAGCCATCCTCGCGTCGACGGAGGGAAAAGTCCTCATCATTGACGAAGCGTACATGCTAGACCCCGGGGATTCCACCAGACAGCAGGAGTCATACAAAAGCGCCGTGCTCGACACTCTGGTTGGAGAAGTCCAAAGCGTTCCTGGTGACGATCGATGCGTCATTCTTCTTGGCTACGAAGACAAACTGCAGGCCATGTTTCAGAATGCCAACCCTGGACTGCCCGGAAGGTTTGCAACGGATGATCCTTTCTACTTCGATGATTTCAGCCCGGAACAGCTGCGGCAAGTCCTGCGAGAGAAGATGCGCAAGCAAAATCTACACTACGCTCCAGAAGCACTGGAGGTGGCGACCGATGTCTTGAACAGAGCTCGATTGCGGCCGACGTTTAGCAACGGTAGAGAAGTCGACAATCTTCTAAACGCCGCGAAATTCCGCTACGTGGCAAGAAAAACCAAGGCTCCTGCAGAAAGATGTAGTTCCAGGGTGGTATTCCAAGCACAGGACTTCGATCAGAACTTTTGTCGCGACAAACGAGACGTTAGAAGCTGTGGAGACGTGCTTCGAGGCGGCGTATCGGAGGAAGTCATTTCGAAATTGGAAAGTTATCGGATGATAGCATCGGCAGCGGGCAAACATGGGTTTGATGCCTGGAAGATGATTCCCAGAACTCTCCTTTTCTTGGGACCATCAGGTTAGACAGTTCATTCCTCAAGATCCTTCATACTGAATGTTGACGAACTCACGAGACTTCAGGAACCGGAAAGACGACGGCTGCAAGACACATGGGCAAGCTGTTCTACAACATGGGTCTTCTATCGACGGATGCGGTAGTCGAGTACTCGGCAGCAGACCTGATCGGCCAGCACGTCGGACACACGGTCCCAAAAGCCAGAGAACAGCTGAAACGAGCCCTTGGCAAGGTGCTGCTCATCGACGCTGCCTACCGGCTGATGGAGAGCGGGTATGCAGCTGAAGCGATCGAAAAATGCAATGATCGTCATTCTGGCCGGAGATGCCCAGAAAATGTACAAGTTTTTGAGCGCTTGGCCCGTTCTTTCTGGCTTGTTCCTCGAAGAGGTCGTCTTTGAAAACCTCAAGCCCAAGGATTGCGTGGAGCTCCTTGATCGCCGGCTGAAACAGATCATAGGAAAACCCATCAGTAGCGAATTCCTGACGGATCCTAGCTTACATGAGCACCAGAAGATTCTGAAGGCATTTACGATACTGTCAGGGTTTCCATGTTGGGGTAATGCCCGAGATGTAGACGTGTTGGCTTCTCGGATTGTACCAAAGGTTTTGACAGATCCAACCCAAAGTCTCGGCGCACCCCAAATACGCCTTGCGGAGGAGCAGGTGATGGACTGCATTAAAGAGATGTTTTCTACGAAATACGCTAGGCTAGGAGGTAGAGGATCGTCGTCTACTTCTGGCCGGCCTGGTCAGGCGGCTAGCAACTTCCCTGGAGCAACGACGGATCCTATGGCTGGCAATAACAGCACAATGAGCCAAGCGACTCATCAAGCCGAGGCACTGAATCACGCTAAGTTGCAAGAGACCACTCCGCGTATGGTAGTCAACGAGGAAGCTCAAGAGGTGGATCGTAAGTACGATAAAGAGCAGGAGAAAGAATATACTACACAGCAGGCTCTTCGTGAAATGGGCGTTTGTGAAGAAGGTTTCCACTGGACTAGAGTGGAGGGTGGCTATCGATGTGAGGGTGGAACGCATTTTATATCTAATACTTAGAGTTAGACGTTCCTAATACTATAGTGTAACGGCGGGCCTCGGCCTCTAAGGATCTAAACACCTAAGAGGGCGGTAAGCCGTATATGGTTGCTATCACCCTCTGCTTTTTTGCAAGATCTGGCTCAGCGAAGACATACTGCTCCAGTAGTCGGGCAACGTGCTCATCATGCGAGTTTTCCAGAAGAGGAAGCTTGTCGAGACCAACAAGGGCCCGCTCGTGTTCGAGGTGCGAGGCAGCCTGGTAGAACCGTAGAAGATTGAGCGATGGATGAAGCGGCACGATGTAGCGGACAGCTTTCTATATGCACCTAGTCCGGTAGCACGTAAGTCAGGCACGGGTGAGATATGACTCTTCTTTGCTGATGCACCAAAGCCACGCCGTCTGCTGTAGGATGCTATACGAACTCCGAACGAGGCTCGCCCGCGATGATCTCTGTATACTCACCGGTGGCTTCGGTATTGTCGCCAGGAGGTATATATCTCGCAGCGCAGAGTCCGCAGATGCCGTCTCCTGCCTTGTCAGTCTCGAGCATCGTGCGACCTCAAGCTAGAGCCTTCATGGGGCAAAGCCCAGCCTTTGCACAACGATCTCTTGGAGACCTCCAATTCGACTTCATCGCTGTCTCGAGTACCTTCGAAAACGGGATAGGTGTCGATGTACAACCTCGATATAGAGAAGAGGAGGAAAAGCGCCTGCAGGATCAGATTCTTGAAGCGGAGATATCGCTAGAAAGCAGTACTTTGGACATATCAGGCATGCTCTACAGACTCGGAAGCGTGCTCATCGGCCAAGGGAGGTACAGGGCTGCAGATGATGTGGCCCGCAAACTGGTTGAGAGTCATGAAAGCCAAAGCGGCAGTGGGGACGACGATGCGGAGACGCTCAAGTCTTGGGAATTTCTCGGTCGAGTGCTGTGCTGTCAAGGACTGTATGTCAAGGCTGAGAGACTGCTTCGTCGAGCACTAAAAGTAGAGAAGAAGGTGCTTGGGCCTGAGCATCCGGATACGCTGGTGAGCATGAGGAACTTGGCGCGTGTGCTGGGCAGCCAAGGCAGATATAAAGAGGCGGAAGAGATGCATCGACGAGCGCTAGAAAGTAGAAAGTGATGGAATATAAGCCTAATCGTTGGCTAATCAATGCCTAGTTACCTGATTTGTTTAAGCTTTCTGCTTGTCTCGATCATAGTATTAGATACTTATAGCCAGCCCCTCTCATTCTTAATAACGAACGACGAAAAAATCTATCAGTCTATGGGACTAGTTCCTATTTTTAGGCTCGCATAACCATGCACCATATAAGGCTCCTGAGTCTACTGCAGTCCTAGAGGTGCGAACCGCCTGCTCCTTGCAGGCGAGTAGCATGCGAGGCCGTACAAGTCACGTAACCCTCGCTTAGCTAGATATGACCACCTGGCCCATCGCCGGCCAGTCTGAATCCCTTAAGGATTCGTCTGTCAATTGAAGCCAACTGCTTGTGTGCCATCTCTGAACTCCCTGTTTTCCTCTAGTCCTCACAGTTAGGGATGTCTTGTAAATTCGCGTTTAGCGCGGTCTGTACATGTGAAAGTCGTGGCCGACGGCCACGTCATTCTACCGCCTCGCTGCGTACCTAACTACCGTACCTACCCGCCGCACCTTACTACTCGCTATTACTACACCTACTACTCGCCGTACCTATCGCTCGCTCGCTATATCTATCGATTAGCATAGTAAGTAACGATCAATGCTACAAGCGAGCGAACGATATAGCTAACGGCCGAAGCGACACGGGGAGCGATACGGCGAGCGACCGACACGACCAGCGACCGACACGGCGAGTAATACGGCGAGCAGTATAGCGAGCAATGCGATGACCGACAAAGAGACGAATCGAGCGACCGAGCGAGCTAATGAACGACGCCAAGGCGGCTCCCTAGCTTCCGCTTTACGACGCTTTGCAGGTTCCATGCATAGATACCCCGTCCCCTAATCCACGCGACGATCATATGGGGCTCAATGACGATCTTTTCCTCCATACTATACCCACTGCAGGTAGTACTAGCTCCTTAACAATTTACCACTCCATCCGGCCGTTGTTAAACACGGAGGGGCGCCGAAGGTGAGGCGCACTACTCCTCAGATATGTCGGGAAGCTTTCATATGGTATAGTTATCGTTGTACAAGAGGGGGAATATAAGTGCGCTATTATCAGGTCCATTTTTGTGGGGTGAAATACAGGTTTTCGGCTCAAAGACCGCAGCCAAAGGTCACACAAGGGAAAACATTTCGTTTCCGCTGAAATACCCCAACCTATAATAGAGCTAATCGATTTTCGCCCAGGGCGGTTAGGTCTCGCCGACGGGAAAGATACCGACACCGATAATGTCGCCGTTCCGCGAATTGCACAACACCAGATCCAAGCCAGACTCACAGACGGAGCGTTTGATCCCTGCATCTGTCCGATGGGCCTCCGCCAGGTGCGCAAGGGAAGACAGGTGGGAGTGGTAAGGGGCGGCGAGAAAGGGGAGTTTATAGAAGTAGTTCAAAGCTAACTGCATCAACAAAGGGGGGGAAACAAGGGATGCAACACAGCAACGGCTTCCACATAATTATCATGTAAGAGCCTTTCCAATCTCCTCTATATAAGAAAGAGCTCTTCTCTTTCTTTGTTAATAAAGAGTAGTTCGCCTTCTGCACATTTATTCAAAGATTCGAGCCTACAGTTAGAAATGATTGTCAAGCACTATACTTTTGCGCTTGCAGCCGCGCTTGCACCAGCATCATGGGCATCTCCCCCTAACGATAAGGGAACACGCGGTGCCGTGGCCAGCGAGAGCTCTGAGTGCACCAAAATCGGGATCGACCTGCTTGCTCAGAACGGATCAGCAGCCGATGCACTCGTTGGTACGGTCCTCTGTGTAGGAGTAGTCGCAATGTACCACACAGGTATCAGTCTCCCGAATAAGCAGGGCCCGGTCAATGCTGATAGCAGGACAGGAATCGGTGGCGGCGGGTTTAGTGTCGTCCGCAGCCCAAAGGGCTACTACGAGTTCATCAACTTCCGAGAGACGGCGCCCGCGGCCGCGGAGCAGAACATGTTCAACAATCATGAAAGCTTGTCCGTGCGCGGAGCGCTTGCACCGTAAGACAGCCAATCTCCACAAAAAAAGTGTCTGGGGTAATCTGACTTTCCCATGCGCACAGCGCCGTACCCGGCGAACTGCGGGGGCTGCAGTATCTGCACAATCGCTACGGCAAGCTGCCGTGGAAAGACGTCGTCATGCCATCGGCAAACCTCGCCAGGGACGGATTTCGGGTGTCGGAAGACCTGGTAAAGAGGATGGACTCGGTCAAGAACAACAGCTTTCTTGTAGACGATCCATCGTGGGCGATTGACTTCGCCCCCAACGGACAGCGTGTCAAGTTGAACGACACAATGACTCGGAAAAGATATGCAAAGACGCTCGAAACAATTGCCGTGGAGGGACCCGACCCATTCTACAACGGATCGATTGCGAAAACAACCATTGCAGCGATTCAACAAGGCGGGGGAATCATGACCTTTCGAGACTTGGAAAACTACACTGCGATCACACAGGAGCCCCTATCAACTACCTACAGAGGGTATCGATTGACTACCGGCCGTGCGCCTTCCAGCGGTGCTGTCGGGCTCAGCGTGCTCAAGATTCTCGAGGGGTACGATGACATTGGAAACCCGGAGTACATCAACATCACAGCTCACCGGTTGGACGAGGCCTTTCGATTCGCCTACGCGCAGGTCAGTAGATCTCCCTCAAGAGACTCCAGCTACAGGCGCTAACATACAGCTTAGAGAACCGCAATCGGCGACCCCTGTTTTGTCGCCGGCATGGACGGATATCAAGACCGGATGGTCAGCGACGCCGTCACCAGGGAGATACGCGCCAAAATCGGCGACCGATCGCAAAATGTATCCTATTACAACCCGATGCTCATCGACAGCCTCGAGACGCCGGGTACATCGCACTTCGTCGCGGCCGACAGCTCCGGGCTCGTCCTCTCGACAACATCCACCATCAACCAGCTATTCGGCTCGCAGCTCATGGTTCCGGAGACCGGCATAATCCTGAACGACCAGATGGACGACTTCTCCATCCCCAACATCCCCAACCAGTTCGGATACCGACCCAACGTGGCCAACTACATCGTGCCGGGCAAACGCCCCCTGTCCTCCACGACGCCGATGATTATCGAGTACCCGAACAATGCCGGCATATTTGGTGCCGTCGGTGCAGCGGGCGGATCGAGGATCATCACTGCAACGGTTCAGAACGTCATCCTCATGCTGGACCACAAAATGGAACCGCGAGATGCCCTGGCTCAGCCGCGGTTTCACGATCAGCTGGAGCCGGACGTCGCCAGGTTTGAGTGGGCATACAACAACGCGACGGTGGCCTTCATGAAGGAGCGGGGCCACAACGTGGAATGGATGGCGCCGGATCAGAGCTGGGTGCAGGCGTTAAAGCTGCTGCTGAACGGCACGTTTCTGGCGGCCGGCGAACCGCGACAGAAGAACTCAGCGGGGCTGGTGCTGTAGGTTGGCAGGGTAGATGGAGGCCTCTGGTGGATGGGTTGTATTCGCTTCTTCCACGCTCATTCTGGCACACTTTGTCTCCTTCTTGTTGCACCTGATTGCTGCTCCGCTCGCCTTTCGTAGCATCAGCAATACACAACTCAGGCAAAGCTCTCATAGTATAAAAGAAAAAAAAAGTGAGTTTCTTGAGATATATGTACCGACGTGAGAAGGTAAATCTCCAGTCGTGGTGTTGAACCACTATCCTCCAGCCTCACCTCCCATCACATTCCCATCGCCTTGACCAACCCCTCCGCCTTCTTTTTCAACAAATTCTGCACAAACCAACCGGCCCGATCATACCCCGCGCCGTCCCTCGCGGCCACACGCTCAGCAAGCCTGTCCAGCAACCCAGGCACCTTCGCCAGATCCAGCAGAATGAAGTGCCGCTTCAGCACATGGATCTCCTCCCTGTCAATCTCAAACTCACCGAGCAGGATTACGCGCTGGGGGCACTCTATCGTCGCTTCTGCCGTTGGCGATGATGACGACGACGCCGCGGCGGCAGCGTTGTATCCGGTGAGGATTTGGTGGAGCAGCAGGTAGACCAGGAGCAAGAGGGTCGTCTCGTGAGAGACAGTGCACTGGGCGAACTTGTCTATGGCGAGCAGGGCGGCTCTGTTTTGGCGCAGTGTGGCGTCCAGGGGCCTGCTGTGCGGCGGGATCAGAGGGGCCGTCTGCTGCAGCTGCTCCATCGCGCTGGCGACGGCGGAGAAGCAAAGACAATATGTCGCGCTGCTACCGCTGCTGCTGCTGCTGCTGCTGCCACTACCGGAAGCATTGCTCGGAGAAGACGTCGACGTGGAATTAGCGGCAGCAAGGGGGTCCGTGTCGGACCAGTCCAATGCCAGCATCGGCATCATGTCGAATTCGAAGGGTCCGGGGCGGCATGCAGGCGGCATTTCGGCGATTGGTGTGATTGGTGCAGAGGCAGGAGTTTCGGCATCAATGCTGGTTGACGACAGACCAGCAGAGCATTCGCATCGGCAGCGCGCACTCAATAAGTGGCGACGGCGGGCAGTGGATCCGGGAGTGCGTCCCATTGGGAGGGAGGGGCTCCTCCTGCAGACATAGTCCTGCTTTGTGCATCGCATGCATCGGTCCGAGCCGTGGAAGATGCACTTGACTTTGGCTCGGTGGCATAAGTCGCAGGAGGCCTTCAGGCTGGGCGAGTTTCGGGGCTCCCTTGGCGGCGAAGCCATGTCTCGGCACTTGGTAGCGTGGACGTCGTGGCAGAATCAAAAAGACGTTGTTATCGGTGGCGTTTATTTCACGCAGTTCACCTTGTCTTATACATGTAGCAGCCGTTCGGCGTCCGACAGGCCGCGGAGAACAGCATCTCCGCGTTGGGAAACGTAGTGAAGTCATAGTAGTCCAAAACCACTGTGCCCTACATATGGCTCAGGGTTCTCAACTGCGACCCGTGACCAGCCGGAGACACAAAGATATCGCGCTGCCTGCGGATCGTCTCGGTACGGTCAGCTATTTGTAAAAAGTTCCAACTGGCGCGGCATTTTCAATCTCTCTGGACATGATGCGGGCATCCCGCTAACGCTCGTTCGGGTGCAGTGCAACACACCCCGGCACGTACCCGGGTGGGGATATTAAGACCAGCTCCAGTGTAACGGTAGGCTCCTTCTACTAAGCTTCGAAGTCGCTTAGTAGGTGTAACGGAGTGCCCTAACCGAAAGGTGTGAACCGACCGTTGCAACGGTCGATTCAGCCGCCACGCAAAGTTCGCCGGGTGAGTTAGGGTTGAGGGGTAGGGTCGATTGAGTACGGTCGATTTAGGTTGGGGTAGCCCGATCCGCGTGCAACTCGGACATGCTGTAGAGCTCGGTGATGCAATTAAAACACGGTGCTTTTCACGCTCGGTAGGCCGTATTTCGTGGTGCAGTGCGATTGCAAAGGTCGGTTAGGGTAAGCATTTTAATAGGGTCGGAGGGGCGGGAAGGGTTGAGTTTATTTTGAACGCACGGGTCAGCTAGAGGCAGGGGTTGAAGGTTGAAACGGTAGGGCAGCGGACCACCGCGGTAGGAGGGAGGAAAAGGAGAAGGAAAGATACTAGTTAGAATAGTAGTAGTAGTAGTAGTAGTAGTAGTAGTAGTAGTAGGGTTAGGGTTAGGGTTAGGGTTAGGGTTAGGGGTTAGGGTTAGGGTTAGGGTTAGGGTTAGGGTTAGGGTTAGGGTTAGGGTTAGGGTTAGGGTTAGGGTTAGGGTTAGGGTTAG
>JAJVDC010000392.1:0-12552 GCA_021436925.1 Neofusicoccum ribis
GCCTCGCCTTACATACGGTCGCACTTTATTAGCGTTGCTCGGCTAACTTATGACCGGCAGAAAACCACGCACGGCCGCCCGACGGTCTGCCAAGAGAGTCTGTCCGCAGCGTAGGTCCGCCTGGACGTTCCTGGAAGCCTTCCGAGGAAAAAGTCACATCCATCTGCTCTTTCAGAACGATCGGACCACGTCGTTCCTAAGCATCCTAGAGGATGTTTGTTCTTCGGGCCGTGTCGATTTAGCAGTTCTGTTTCTGAATGCTTCGCATCTGCTGCCACCTCCGAAGTACGGGGATTCAACCTACCCGTCCAAACTTCACACAGACCATGTGAACGCTGGGTTTGTGAGTGTAGAGGAAGCTTCTATGCTGCTCAGCCACCGGCAAGCATCAAGAGAAGGGGATGACGTGGTCATCTGGAGTCTCCTCGTCGACGAAAATGCCTACCACTCGGCCGAAAAGTTCTGGCTCAGCAGATGCGACATTACAAGAGCACCTGCAGACAACATCAACACTGGATTCTTGATCTCCAGCGCGCCCAGAATCAAGAAGGTTCCCGGCCTCGGCTGGGCTCCTGCAACGCCAACATGCAACTTCACTTCCGACAATTACTTTCTTAGCGGCGATGGCCACCGAACCAGACTGGCAAGGTTCAACGCAAAGGGACTTACAGGCTCTTTTGCTGTCAACATCTTTCGGCTTGAAAAAGGGCCCGACTCAGAAGTATACCAGCGTGCCATCAACAGCTTCCTTAAAAAACAGGAGCCCCTGAAGAAGTTGAGCTTCCGCTGGATCGCCCTCTTGCAGCCTTTGCTTGATCTCGAGACCGAACATCCAACCGCGTACCGATACAGGGGCAATGGCAATGCCGTAGAGCACATCGTCTTCGGTGTGTGTGTCTCGAACAGCCGCACCACACATACTGCAAAGTGGACGTGGAAGGGCGTGTACCAGTGGGACTACCGGCACTCCTTGCCGGAATTCTGGGAGGCGGAGCTAACGCTGGTATAGCAAGCGGCAGTTTGAGGATGTAAGAGAGCAGAACACATATACTCTATGGTCCCATAGGATAGTATCATGTCTCGGAAGTGTTGATTGTCGATGGAACGAGTGGTCATGTGCGGAGGCTGCGGGGTTGCGGGGATTTGCGATCACTGACCCGGCACGCCGGAAACTTTTCAGCGTTCTACAAAGCTTCACTCTACTTCCAGAACACTTTGAACGCCTGGCCAGCTCGACTCCGCTGCCCTTCTCGTGTCCAGAAGCATGTTGCATCCGTAATGCGCTCACAACTCCACATCCCCCCATCTTTGCTATCAGGTATGCATCTCGCCACCTCGTTCCACCGCAGGAGGATTCCGCACAACCGCAATGTGGCAGGTCAAGGCAAAGTGGCAATGCTGCAATTTGTACTCGAATCCTACAGTCTAAATCTTGTGTTCGTGTCAGGCCTTGGCGAGTGCATGCACAGTGCCTGGCCAAGACGCGACTACGTCTGTATAGGAAGGTCGCAGGGGTTGCGTCCAAACATTTTTGCTTGGCCGACGATTGCCCTTCTTGGACCTGTCTATCTCGTCTGTTTCCCCAGAACTACCAAGAAATTTATCCAGACCGTACCTCGACAAGCACCTTGGCATCCAGATGGCGGGCCGGAAGCAAAAGATAGCAAACCGGGCAATCGCGTGCTCTGGCCGGCTGCTATATATTGCGCCTCTACCGCAAGAATTTGGCACTCACCCCGCTTGGTCTCAATCGCATGAACAACATGAAGCCTGCCTGGACAAGTTTGGTTGCGGGGGCGCCTCTTGCGTGGGTGCCAGCCGTAGTGGCTACGCCGCCGTATGTGAGCTCTGAGGCGCTGCAGAGCAAAATCACCACCGAGGGGTAAGGAAACTCAACAGCCCCTCGTGCGGCAGTCCCAGCGCTAAATCCGGCATCAGGTTGATGGAGAACCTCGCCAACCTGGACCGAATCGCCACGGAGAACAACGGCAACCGCGCATTCGGGCTGCCCGGCTACGCGGCGTCGGTCGACTTCGTCAAGTCACGGCTGGCCGCATTCAACAGCACGTCGACGTCGTGGGCGCAGGACTTCCCCGCGCTGTTCAACCGCGTCGAGTCCATCGCCTTCCGCGTCGACAACACGAGCTACTACGTCTACGGCCTGACCTACTCGCCCTCGACCACGCCGGAGGGCGTCACAAAGCCGCTCGTCCTCGGCCCCACCGGCGACGCCGGCTGCACGGTCGAGGGCTACGCCGACTACGACGTCGCCGACAAGATCGTGCTCGTCGAGCGCGGCACCTGCCCGACCGGCGGCACGCTGGCCGGCCGCATCCGCCCCGCCGCGGCCGCCGGCGCCAGCAACGTGATCATCTACAACAACGTGCCGACCAAGGTGACGGGCGGCACGCTGTCGGCGCCCGACCCGGCGACGCTGGTGTCGTCGGGCTTCATCAACCAGGCCGACGGCTGGGCGCTGCGCGACCGGCTGCTCGCGGGCGAGGCCCTCACGGCGCACTTCCAGCAGACGCAGACGATCGAGACGCAGACGACGCAGAACGTGTTCGCGGAGACGGCGGGCGGCGACGCGGGCAGCGTGATCATGCTGGGCGCGCACCTCGACAGCGTGCAGGCCGGCGCGGGCGTCAACGACGACGGCTCCGGCACCAGCCTGCTGCTCGAGGTCTTCGCGGCGCTGCAGGCGTTCCGCGTGCGCAGCAAGGTGCGCTTCGCCTGGTGGGGCGCCGAGGAGAACGGCCTGGTCGGCTCGCGCTACTACACCTCCGCCATCGCGAACGGGTCGGACGCCGACAGCCTGCTGCTCTACCTCAACTTCGACATGGTGTCGCGCGGCTACTTTGGCGTCTTCGACGGCGACGGCAGCACCCACGGCCTCGCCGGCGCCCCCGGCTCCGACGTCATCGAGAAGCTGTTCGTCGACCATCTGGCCGGCCAGGGCCTGAACGTCACGCCCGCCGTGTTCACGGGCGGGAGCGACTACGCGTCGTTCATGTCGACGCTGGGCAAGCCGGTGGGCGGCCTGCACACCGGCACCGGCGTCGAGCAGGACCCGTGCTACCACCAGGAGTGCGACACGTACGACAACGCGAACGCCACGGTCCTCACTATCAACGCGAAGGTAAGCTGGGTGCTCTTTGACCGCTGCCGTGAAGACACTGACCTCGCGTGCAGGCTGCGGCTCATGTTTTGGCTACGCTTGCTATGAATGGCACGGAGCTTATCCCGAAGACCCCCTCCAATGCGACTGCTTCGCTGAACAGGCGGTTCTTCACCAGCGAGAGCTTGGACAGCTTCCCTTGGACGGAACTTGAGGGTGAGAGGCATCTTGCCACTTGCGGCCATGATGTGTAAAAGAAGTTTGAAAAGCTCGTCTGGAGGCGTTGTAGGTAAAACGGAGAAAAAAAAGCATGCGGCTAAAACGGAGAGGCGTTGCGTTGTGGTATGGGAAAGTCGAGGTGTTCGGGAAGGACGGATAGAACACTGAAGGTGCGTGTGGTCGTAGCGGCAGACTGATGAAGTCCGGACAGCCCGAATACAAAACTTTCCAGAATTGACATTCAGGCCATAGAATCATGATCAAGTACAGCCACTCCCCAAAGTCAGGCCATGTCTCCGTCTTGGACCGTGGATTCTCATCACGGCCTTCATAGTCGTGTCAAAGACCAAGACCGCTCGGATATTCCCCTGCCAGCCGTTACACTCTGCTCTCATCATCGTGGAAGTCATACTCTCGAGGCCCCTCTGTATCCTTGCTACTGTGTTGTGCAATCGGATTTCCGAAAGAGTAGCCTGACACTTCGTGTAAAGATGGTGGGGGGATGGGATGTGACAGACTGGACCCTCTGTTGGTGTGCGGAAAGGAATGCGGAAGTTTTTGCAGCTAGACACGTTTTTTGGGCTTGGCACGCTACCTTGTGGCAAAGTAGTCCAAAGGTTGATGTGGATTTGCTCGTGTGGGGGCGGGGGTTTTCGGTGGATGCCGCACTTCTGGCCCGGTACGATCTCCCATGTGCGCCATCAGCCCATTTCGGAACATGCCTTGGAACATGCCTTAAAGCGGAACGTTCCTTATTGCCCATCGCCTCTTGCATGGCTGCAGAATGTTTGCACTGGAATAAGCGCAGAGTCAAAAGAGCTGGTGTTGCAGAAGGTGGTCACGATGAGTCCTTGCTTCCCCCCTCCCCAATTCTATGCGCTGCGTTTCCTCACACCTGAAATGACCTTCAGGTATAACGCTGTGATCAGCATGAGCGAGGAAGCAGAGCTCGCTTATCTGGAAATGGTCGGATGCTAAATTTATGCGAAACGGCGATGGAGTTAGTGTAAGAAAACGCCACAGGCACCAGCGCGACGACCTAGACTCAGCTTGTGCGGCCACACCCGTCCGCCTCCTCCACCCTTTTCCTTCCAACGGACCTCACCAACGGCAGGTGTCTGGAAGTGGACTAGGCCTTCAGGTATTGCAATGCCTAAATCAGCTCTGGTATTCGACTATTTGATGCCTCCGAGCAGGTGTGTTTCCGGTAGCAGCATCTGGAAGCGGAGGCTGGCCTTCTGGCGGAAGTAGCAACATGCCGATCATGCCTCGATAAAGGCAGAGCACAACGGAGACTATTCCTAAGGATTGGGCATGGTTGTGTCTCGCCGTGCATCTCTGCCGCCGGAGAGAGAAGGCCAAGAGCGCACGTGGCTGCGCGGAGCTAGCTCAAGGTGTGGGCTCAGCACCAATCAAGCCAAACCCCGGCGCCGCACTTCCCCATTCGGCTAGCCTGCCGCATCCAGCCCGCCACAAAAGCCGTGCCTGTCGAGCTCGTCGCTCCAGTGCGCTGGCTAGGGACTTGGCATCAGATCGAGATGCGTCTAGATGGGGAAGTCGACCTGAGCTCACCGCTCAATATGGCATCCTCCCCTGCACGGGTGATCGCCGAGGAACATCCCGCAGAACCCCAGCAGACCCTGCGCTCAGCTCTCCCAGAGCCGCAAGAGCCGGACGGTCTGGCCGACCTCCACAACCGCTTCGCCGGACATTCCCGCCGAGTCTGGAGACGCCCACACCACGAATGTGGTAAAGCAAATCGGCCGTGGGTTCAACAGCTGACCACTCTGTTCAGCTTCTTCGGCGTCGCCGCGAGCTTGTCTGGATAATGCCGTGACGTTTTTCTGGACATCAACAGTCTGGCTCTGCATATAAAGAGCTGGGAGGTGCTCAACCAACCACTCCACCACTCAGCAGCTTCTCTGATCTCCTGCCGAAGACAGTCTTCTGAACATGCGGTCTCTCATCGTCCTTCCGGCGCTTGCTGCGCTCGCCTCCTCCCAGTCCACCTCGACCGGTATTCCTGCCGATGCCAATCCCACTCCCGATGCGCTTGACCTCGCCTTCCTGAAGGACGTCGTTGTCCCAACCTACACCACCATTGAAGGAGTCTCTTCTCAGGACGTCCCCTACTCCACGGCCACCGCCATCGCCGCCGTCAAGGACGATGTGAACGAGACTCCTCTTTCCGTATTCCCCGCGGTGACCACTGTTCCCATCAACGCTGCTGGCGAGGATGATGCGGCCCCAACTGCCACTGCCACCAACGACAAGCGTGGTCTGGATGGAGAGTTCCTTGAGAGGCGCACTGCCTGTGCCCCTCAGGCGACCATCTCCAACTACTACAAAGTCGATGTGTCCAGCTACGACAACTTCAAAGCGGACGCAAAGATTGCATCTGTCGCGAATGCAGCATCCACTCCGCAGGGATACTTCAACAACTTTAAGAACCAGGCTGGCGCTAACAGTGCTTGTAAGTTTCCCGCCATTCTTACCGCGCGTTGTCTGACAGTTTGCAGACGCCTACCTGGGCTACTCGGTCCTCACCACGGGATACGATGTCGCCGCTTGCGCCAACACCTGCACCAAGAAGTCTGGGTGTCTTGCTTTCAACATCTACTTCGAGCGTGACCCGATCGTGGAGCCTGGTACTGGCTGCGAGAACCCTGATGCCTTCGCCAATATCAAGTATGCTCTGTCTCTGCGTGTTCCCGGGAATGCTGTAGACTAATGCCTCGTAGGTGCTCTTTCTGGGGCAGTGCTTTGGACGCTACCACTGCCAACAACTATGGTCAATGGCGCAGCAACTTCCATGTCGGCATTGCTGGCTCTAACGCATACACCTCCTACAAAGTGGGAGGGCCTGTTGATGGTTGGACCACACCACTGAGCCTCAACGACGCTGCCATGAACGCTCCGCTGCGGGACTGTGGTGGTACTTGGACCTACATGGGCTACAAGCTCTTCCAAGACGGACCCTTTGACTCGAGCCTTTGTGCTGCTGCTTGCGACGCTCAGAGTGCCTACAATCTTGCCCATCCTCCTTCGACCGGATACACTCCCATGTGTGCGGCCTTCGGTACCTACCTCCTCACTAAGACGAACTCTACTGGCTCCTACATCCAGGGACAGATGTGCACCATGTAAGTGTCCTCTTGTTCCTTGCACATCTGGAACTTCACTGACCGTCACACAGGTACACCTCTGCTTGGGGCAAGGAGTACGCCGTCAACAAAGCTTCGTACGATGACTCGATTGGAGCCAAGTACACGTACAGCTACAGCTTCTTCTACTCTAAGACGGCTCTTCAGCCCGTCTGCGACTCGGATCTTTCCTACCTCCAGAGCAACGGCGCCGACTTCTGCACGTCTTACATTTCCTACAGCCAGCCAACCTCCACCGTCACTGCCACTCTCACCCCCAGCGGTTTTATCACGAAGGTTCAGACCGTTGCCACGACCACAGTAACCGTCCCCGGAACTGTCACCGGCAACGTCGTTTGGAGGCGCGACGCCACGGACTCCGAGACCCCTACGACCACGGCTACGGCTACTGACTTCACGACTGTCGCCAACCTGCCCGTCCACTCGGTCGCCATCCTTACCGAGATAGTTGTGACCACTGCTCCCGCCAACGACACCACCGACGCCACATCCGCCGCCATCGACAAGCGCGCCGTCGCCACCCCGGCCTCCATCACCTCCTGGCCCGCCTACAAGATCTCAGCCGCCTGCTCCCGCGTCGCCACCGGCACCACGACCGTGACCGCCACGTACACGGCCCCCACGCTCACCACCGAAGTGCAAGCCACCGCCACCGCGAGCGTCGGCTCCTGCACCGTGCCGACCCAGCTCCCCGCCCTCCTCGCCTGGACCGCCCTCTACGGCGCCTGGGACTCGACGCTCGGCCAGCCCGGCAGCAACCCGTCCGTCGCATACGGCCAGGCCACGACGATGCAGCTGCCGTTCTCGACCTGCGCCTTCGGCACGTGCTCCGCGGTGCTCAACGTCGGCACGGACGGCTACATCACATTCGGCGACGTCTCGCTCAACGTGTACTCGGGGCTAGGCTCCGGCCTCTACATGTACCGCGGCGCGCCGCACGGCGTCTTCGCGCGGGTCAGCGGCGCGGCGGGGTCGCGCCGGGTCAACATCGCGTGGTACTCGGCGACGAACGCGTGGGGCCACCAGAGCACGCACGTGGCGGCCACGCTGTTCGAGGACCGCCCCGGCGTCGTGCAGTTCCGCTACTACGACGTCGTCCAGGACGCGCCCAGCCGCAACCGCGCCAGCGTCTACGTCAAGAAGGGCAGCGCGACCACCTGGGTCGCGCCGTCGGGCTCGCTGATCGATGCGGGTGCGCAGTACGAGATCA
Source organism: Neofusicoccum ribis (assembly GCA_021436925.1). NCBI lineage: Eukaryota > Fungi > Ascomycota > Dothideomycetes > Botryosphaeriales > Botryosphaeriaceae > Neofusicoccum > Neofusicoccum ribis. The sequence goes on from JAJVDC010000392.1 coordinate 7,712, forward strand.
CGACCGCGGCGGATGGCAGCGCGGCGGTTGTGAAGACGGCGCATGATCGGGTGGATTGCTGCACCAAGGCTGGGTGGCACAGCTGCACGGAGTTCAGCAGCGCGTGAGGGGGTGGGGTGTGAGAGGCCTGGGTCGATATTTTAGAGTGCGCGTTCAGGAGTTTGCTAATGTTCCACGAATCAATGAATACGATGTCATTTCTTAAACTTTGTTCTGGTCCTTTGTCAAGCGAATGCTAACTGTTTCTGGAAATTCATGACGGTTGCGCTGGACAGTGCGCGCGGTGTCGTGCCCCCGGTGCCAAGCCGTCAGACCGGCCGGTGAAGTCTTGTATGCGTCCAGAGGAGTGGCACTGGATCTGTTTGGGTGCCACAGGAGGCGGAACCTGGTCTCTGGGTTAAGCTCATGGATCAAGCCGGATTCTCGAGTCGGGATGCTTTGGTCGAGGAATCGCGCCAGGAGAAACACAACGCCTCCGGCTCCCAGCGGAATCACGAAAGTTGCCCATGACAGAGCAAATATATCACCGCGGCGTAAGATAAATAACCTCTTGCACCACGCTCTTGTTTTCCTTGCCTCAACCCGTCCGTTCGTTTCCCCTTTGTTCACAATGAAGTCTGCCACCGCACTCCTTTTTGGCCTGGCTTCCACAGTCTGGGCCTCTCCAACATGGCCTCAATTCAAACCCGAAGATATCATTGAGCGCGATGTTGTCATCATCGGTGGAGGTGCCGCTGGAACTTATGCCGCAGTTCGATTGGGCGACGCAGGCAAAAGTGTCATTGTGATCGAGAAGGATGATCACCTCGTGAGTTTGGTCTCCCCCACAGTAACATTGCATTTTTTAACCAGTTTGCAGGGCGGCCACGTTCATACGTACTCACCGCCTGGATCACCTGTCGCGCTCGACTTTGGTGTGCTTGCTTATCTTGAGCTTCCCGGAGTCCGAGATTTTTTTACTCGATTCGACATTACTCTGTCCCCCGCGCCCAATCCCGGCTTCAAGACAGAGTATATCGATTTCTCAACCGGCCTGCCCGTCACCTCGGGAAATAATGCCGATGCTGCCGCAAACCAACAAGCCATGCAACAGGCGCTCGGGACCTATGGTCAGCTGGCAGCTCAGTACCTGAACTACACTTTCCCCTCGCTCACCCAACTTCCCGTCGGCGACGCTGCGCCCGAAGATCTCTTCTTGCCCTTCGGCGATTTCGTACAAAAGTACAACCTGCAAGCCGCAGTTCCAACCATCTGGGGCTTCGTCAACTACGCCGGCGACGTCCTGCGCGAAACAACCGCCTTCATCCTGAACCATTTCAGCGCCGTGCACCTCAACGCCACCGCCAACGGCGGGCTCCTCCTCCCGGACACCATGAACAACAGCGCCCTCTACTCCCGCGCCGCCTCGCACCTCGGCGACTCCGTCCTCTTCTCCAGCACCGTCACCTTCGCCGACCGCACCGACACCGCCGTCACCCTCATCGCCACCACCACCTCCGGCTGCCCCAAGCTCATCAAAGCCAAAAAGCTCCTCGTCACCATCCCCCCGCTGCCCTCCACCCTCGCCCCCCTCGCCCCCGACGCCACCGAGCTCGCCGTCTTCACGCGGTGGATCCACCAATCGGCCTACGTCGGCGTGCTGGCCGCGACCGGGCTGCCCGACGGCCTCGACCTCGTCAACGCGGTGCCGGACGCGTCGCCGGGCGTGCTCAACCTGCCCGGCGCCGGCGGCGCCAGCTACGTCTGGAACATCGTCGCGTCGGGCTTCCCGGGGCTGTACCGCACCAACGTCGTCGGCGCGCCGGATCTGGCGCCGGAGGGGGCGAGGGCCCTCGTGGCGGAGGCGGCGGCGCGCATCGCGGCGGCGGGCACGTACAATGCGAGTGTGCCGGTGTGGGTGGATTTCGGGGATCATACGCCGCTGCAGGTGAGGGGGAGGAGGGAGGATGTTGCGGAGGGTTTTTATCGGGAGGCGTTTGCGTTGAATGGGAGGAGGGGGACGTATTATGCTGGGGCGGCGTGGGCGAGCGATTATACGAGCGTGCATTGGACGTATCTGGAGAGTACGATCTTGCCGATGATTTTGCAGTCGCTGGGGGCTTGAAGGGGGCACGGTAATTGGTAATGTGTAGCTTTTTGTACTGTGGCGGGTAATGCAAATATTCCGGATGAGCTTATCACAGTTTGATGCTACCGATTGCTTGCTGCGTGAAGGGAGAGTCACTACGACGCGTTCACAACTTGTGATTGGCGACTGCGGGGAGTAGTATAACAAAAGCTATTTGACTGGGCAACAGTCCAAGCTTTGGGCAAAAACAGAAGCCTGGAAATCACAGCGCTGTGTTTGGAGCATGCCTCGGGGAAGCGACAGGCCAAGGATTCTCGCTTAGCTCGGCGCAACGAGAAAGCGCACGTGGGTTCGTATTGATATCTAGTGCCTAGACTTTGTGGCTTGGTTCCACGAAGGCAATTCGCCATTGAGCTTGAAGCCTCGCGCCATGTCACCAGTATCGGACCACGGCTGCAGGTACAACGCTTGGCGCACAACACCGCGCCTACATTCGACTGTCACTTCGCCGTGTGATGTTGGAGTCGAAGAGCACATGTACAGCCACAACAGTACGGAGTCTTCATATTGCTTCTGAAGACATGTGCATTAACTAGGCCTTCATCAATGGTGTTGGTGGCTCGCTGTTTCTTTAAATTTAGACCATCTCAGTACCCTTACCCGAACAGGAAGGAACCACTGGCCAGGATCTGGATGCCTGCGCCTGAGAACCCACAGTGGAGTCGACATCAATCTGTATAAGAATCCTGAGAAACCGCCGTTCACCAGGCATTTCCACCAACGCTCGCTGATCAGGAACGTTTATTGACCATCTTTCTTTGCACCATTCGTTGATACTCACCTCATCATGGAGGCTCACAAGTGGCTGCGAGCCGCGTTTCTATCGAGTTTCTGCCTCGCTACTGCTTCCGTTGCAGGTCGGTCTCTTCCGATTCGCCCTTGTTTGGTGCCGGCAATTGCTGATCATAACAGACGACTGCTCGGGATCCACCACGGTCGGCAGCCAAGCCGACGCAACGTTCTTGGCCAAGGCTTGCAAGACTTATTCAGGAAGCATTGCCGTTACTACAGGAATCGAGGGAGTTCTCAGTTTGGATGGACTTGAACACATCGACAGTCTGTCCTTTGAGAACATCACTCAATTGATCTCAATTGGCGCCCCATCGCTCAAATCTGCCGGCTCCGTCTACGGTTCTGACGCCACCATTCTCTCTTCCATGGACTTTCCGAGACTATCCGCAGTAGACGGCTTCACCCTCACTGGTATGCCCGATCTTTCGACTTTTACTTTCACCGCCGGCGTCAAGCCCACCTCCCTCCTGATCGGTGAGACATTCCTCTCGGCACTCTCGGGTCTGGAACCGGACGGAGAGATGGACGAGGTGAACGTGTGCTTCAATAAGTACCTTCAAGACATCACTCTCGGCGCCACCAGCGTTGACATAATCACCATCATCGAGAATGGCGATAAAGTCCGAATCTCTTTTCCCGATCTCAAGCAAGCCGGAGACATTGAGATTGGGAATGCCTCAAACATTAAATTTCCGTGTCTCGAATCTGTCACCGATGGCGGGCTCGTCATCTACGGCGGAGGGCTGGAAAGCCTTGATCTTCCATCCTTGAAGGAAGCCGAAGACGGCATCTACCTGAGAGATCTGGTCGCACTCTCCGATGTCTCGCTTCCGGAACTCTCGCACATCCACGGAGGCTCCCTGGAGATCAAACGCGTCAGCCTCACCAACCTGTCTCTAGACGCCCTGGAGAGCGTTTACAGTTCCATATGGATCGAGGGAGAGTTTGACAGTATCTCCCTGCCAAAACTCACACAGGTGGGCGGGTCTTTCTTTGTGAAGGGCAGCAAGAACTTCGATTGCTCTGCATTTTCTGCCCAGTTCGCCTCGTCGGTCAACTTCAGACAATCTTTTTCATGCGTAGCTGGTGACGAAGAGACCGACTTTCAGAGCGCAACAACATCTCAGCATACGTCATCCAAGACCGAGTCCGCAACATCAGCGCCCACTGCCGCTTCGACGAGTGCCAGTGAATTAGCTGCAAGTGTGTCAGCTGAGACTGCGGCTGGTACTGCAAGGGATGAGACTGCAGTCAGTGCCGCAAGCACTTCGACTGCTGCTACGTCCGCTGCTGTTGCAGATGATTCATCCGCTGCTTCGACATTCGGTGTGGGAATGGCGATGACTGGGAGCGTTTTCGGAACTGTCTCGGTCTTCTTGATTCTAAATGTATTCTAAGGTCAACTTGTTTGGGGCCTTAAAAAAATGTATGGTTGTTATGTGTAGAATCTCCCTGCATGACTGACAGAATTATAAGATGTAGTATTATCATATGACCAGTCTAATTGACCTTTGATGCCATCGACCATAAGATGTAAGAAAATCATGCTACTGGTGGTCTGGGGACGATCTTTGTACTATTTAAGTTAATCTCTACTCCCAAAGCGTATTTCTCTGCAGGCCTTGGCTCTCGTCAACTCTACTCGTCAGATTCCGATCCATGTAAACCCTCGCGAAGGAAGACGCTAAAGCGTGTCAGCATTCTCACGCCGCCAACGTTTGGAACGCTTCATTGGCAGGATAAGAATGTGTTATCCATCTGCTTGTCAGATCTTTACCTTGTGACTCTCACAGATGTGTCAACTTGTAGCAAATTACGTCATTGTATGTTAGTCCATCTATAGTTAGCGCAAGAGGAGACTATATAAGGGCACCTCCCCAACCCTCCTCTCAACAATATGCCAATTTTCTTACTCCTTTGC
>JAJVDC010000393.1:0-12457 GCA_021436925.1 Neofusicoccum ribis
CCTCATATGCCCAGTTCATACGTATTTCCGTAAATCCGATTATTACACGTATATAGCAGACCTCAGTAGCAATAATAAGAAGACAAGCGGCGTCCTCTTTCTCGCACCGTTTCACAATAATTGATCACATACCAGTTCATCCTCAGCTCACCTTTCGTGATGGCATACATGGGCCCAAGTGATCAATGAGGATATCTTGATTGAAGAACTTTTGGCTAAGAAGTTAATACGTGACTACGATGTAAAAAATACACTACGGCCGTTTACCTACTCAAAGCTTCCTGAACATGGGACAGATTCTTGAGAAACCCCTTGGCAGTATCGGCCACGGAATGGACAAAGCAATCAGGCCTCACAATGACATACTTCGCCTTTGGCCCGAGTCTCCTCTCAAAGCTCCTCTCGTCGTAGCCTTCAATTGGCTCAACTCCCGCCCGAATCAGCTCATCCTTGGGGCAAGGAAGATGAACGCCATGCCTCTCCGCATCCTTCCTCTCCACGGCTAGTCTCCTCCTTCCCGTCCTCATCAAGAACGTCACCGCCGACATCGACACCAGCTCCTCCTCCACCGCCGCCTTCCCCAACAACCCTTCAACCTCCTCCACCTCCTTCTCCAACTCCCTCCGCCCATCCAGCAGCACCACCACCGACAGGCTTCCCGCCCGCCGGAAAAGCACCTCATCACTCAACACCGGGTCCCCACAATATGGCCTCACCCAAATCTGACAGACGCGAGCCCCGCCGCCCCTCGCCGCAACGAAGAACCCATCCTCGCAGCGCTTAAGCATGGCCGCATCCCGCAGCCGCTGTCTGCTGACCCAGCCATGCAGTCCGGGCACCAGCGCGACGACGTGCATGACCAGCCGCGCGAGCCACGCGCGGAGCCAGCTGCGCTCGACGGTCAGGCTCGCGTTGCGCATCGTCATTCGCGCGGCCTCGTCGACGCGCTGGCGCTGCTCGTTCTGCCAGCCGTGGAGGAGGCGGCTGGCCGGGGCGCTGGGGAGCTTGAGGAGGAGGCGGAGGCGCCAGGAGAGGGCGAGGGCGTCGCGGAGGCCGGCGGCGATGCCCTGGCCGCCGAACGGGGGGAAGACGTGGGCGGCGTCGCCGATGATGAGGGTGCGGTTGTGGAACCAGCGGTTGGCGACTTTGTGAGCGAAACTGGTGGTGGTGAGGGGTTAGTATGGTTGGGTAGGGTTGGTGGGGCGCGGGGGAGGGGGGTTACTTGAAGGAGCGGCAGCGGATGATCTTGATGCAGTCTTCTGGGAACCCGACTTCGGCGACTGGTATATTTCCCCTGACATTTTATCAGTCTTGTGGTTAGAAGAGCTTCGGGAGGCTGGTACTTGAAGTGAGATGCTGGTCTGATCAGCCACGGTTGGAAATTTTTTAGCAGGTCCTCCAATGGGTCGTCGACAGAGTCGCCCTTTTGCACAGAATATTCGTGTCTGTTTGATGGTAAGTGGTGGTCGTCAGGAGTCAGCATATGGAAAATACCTCCAGAATCTTTCTTTCTTCGGTCCAAATGGCCCACTCACAGAGGGTCGGGCGAGGTCGTTACAAAAACTACAGGTTTGATGAGCCACATGTCATGAATTACGGTGGGACCAAATCAATACTGGAAACCTGAAGGCCAAAACGCGTCGCATACTTCATCGGGAGTGTATCCAAGCTTCCACCGAGGAAATTCCGGGTGGCTATCCGGTGTGGGCGGAGTAATCTGGAGATTAGAAGCAACCCAAGTCTCCTGATAGTTGAAGCTGTTGATTAAGATTAGTATCCAAAGCTGCTGCAATCAATTACACCAGTTCTTTGACTTACAGTCCGACTTCCTGTTTGACTCCAAGAGGCTCCAGAAACTTTTTCCTAACAACTCCGGTCTTGCCATCGGCTCCAACAAGAAACTGCCCGCGAACATGCTTTTCGTCTCCATTGCGATCTTTGTATCCCACTATAACACCATCACAGCTATCAGTAGATTTAAACACTTCGCACTGTTCCCGCAACTCGCAATATGGGGAATCTGCAATGATCTTGCGTAGCTCCCTCTCTGAAAACGTCATTACTACGAGGCTACTAAACACGAAGGACTCTTACATACCAAAATTAGGTTGGAATTGCAGGACTACGAGCGGAAGGGACTGCTCCATCCAGTCGCGGTCATGATTAAAGCTTCCAAAAGGCCTCGTTTGGAAGTTTCCATAGTGGAAATGTAAATCACCGACAGCTATAAATAGGATCGGTACTTCTTCCTCTTATACCCGGAACTGCAATATATACATACTCTGTCCAATCCTTGAAGTAAGAGCGCTTCCAATGCCAAGTTGGTACGAATTTCGGACTGCGTCACTGCTGATGGCAATGCCTCGAGGATCTTCGGTGACGGCGGACTCCCGTTCTAGGATGATTGTCTGTACTTGATGAGCGTCTTTAAGGGGTAGGTTGTTGCATCTCTAGACCCACATTGATTCCCATTTTGCTCAAGTTGACGCCCAAAGCCAGCCCGGACGGACCAGCGCCAACAATAACAACTTGAGTTTCTTCCATTGCGAGTTCAGGGACTGGTTGTGTACTCTATGCAGTGCCAAATACAGATGACACACCGGTGCCTGATATATAAGAACATGTCCGCGGTAGCGTACACACTTGAGACGGCCCGCCTGTAACGTAACAGGATCTAATGTCTGATCGGAGCGTCTTATTGAGCGACGCACAGGATAGAGCCGGTCGGTTCGGAGTGAGGGGTATGTACGGCACATCTTGTTTCGCCGGATGCCCCACTTCCGCGCCAGGCCCAACCAGAGAAGCTGAAAACACTTATCGTGAAGTAGCACCTTATTTATACGGAAAATCTCTGTTGACGGTGAAATGGTATGTATGCATGAATCTACAGAAATGCATCTCCGCTTGAGTTTCAGAATTTTGATGCAATCTGACCCCGGTTCTTTTCCCGCACATCTCCTTCAAGATACCCAACTACTAGATTCCCCAAATCGGGAACTCCTCCAAAACCCATCTCGCGAGGATCCCACGTGTCTATATTGAGCTTTTCAACATTAACAACTTCAAGAGTTTTATTCGTTTCTTATACGGAGGCCAACTTCTAGAAGGCGTCTAGACTACCGGACGCAAAGATCCAAAGTCTCGATCACACCCCCAACGATGGACAGGTGTAATACCTACCAAACTGGTAATCTCGACCGTCGTCAGCTAGGGTCCTACAATAAAAATTCAAGCCATGTGTACAAGTATTATGGCCTCTAATATTATGCTAGAGGGTTATCATAGGGGTGTTTCGGCGCTTTATACCCAGCCCGGCGATGTTTCACAAGCTTGGGCGCTATGGCTTCATATCTGCCGCCATTGAAGTAGAGGTCGGATTCTACACATCGAAATTCAATATGGCACCCACCGATATTCTCCACAAACCAGCCAAACTAGAGCTAGAAGTCTGTATATTCTTCTACCTTGACCTAGGTAAGGAGTACTCCGAGCACCATACCCTCTTCTTTTCTAGCGAGCCACCTGAGGAAGGAACGCCCCCATCACGATTGATTTCATTTTACATGCACAATATACGTAAGTGCTTTGTCAACAGGTCACAGCTTGAATATGTCTTTAGGAGTTTCCACCGACACAGCTTATTCCGATTTTTGGAAAGCTTGGTGTCCACCTCTAGGCTGTTCCGACAGCTCAACAGCTGGATTTAACCACAAAATTCGGACAAGTCGTTACCACGAGGAAGGCATTCTAAGATACTGCGCAATTAATGAAGACAGCGGGCAATGATTATTTCAGCAATGTGGTTTTCTCTCGACAAAAACAACCACTAAGAGAGTTCAGGAGTTCATCGGGGTACGAAACTCACTTGAATTATGCGCCAAAGAGAGTCAGACACGCACTTTATCGGCCCGCAGGAAGGAGTGCATAATGTTTTCAGCCACAAAACTCCCGCACACCACAGCAACCCGGCGAAGTACCATCCCTAGGAACTCTACACTAAATCTGCCGCAGCACTAATCCAAGAAGCGTAGCTGTCTACAATACTTTTAGTTTTTCGTTGAGCGAGGCTTGTCTAAACTCTTCCCCAAACCTGCTGACTGACGATCGCTTCCTCTGAAGCCACTTGAGAGCCAACTTTTGATGATGATCAGAGCTTCGTTTACCTCGGCCTCATCCCACAAATCGGAACAAATAACCAACCGAAGGGCTTGCATTATCCCGTCGGACAGTCTCAGGCCAAGTTCCCCGCAGCAATAAGTTTTCATTGTGCACTTCCTGGTCTTACGGGGGGTTGGACCAAAGTTTCGGCATGTGGCGGGAGGCAGGTCGGCTTATCCATTTGCGCCGAAGTAGCGGACAATCAACTTGCACCGTACAACCAGAGGTTCCGGAACCACGGGGCTTTATTTAGGCCGCTGAGACATGTGCCATGAGCGGAGGGATTTTTCCTCCACCTCCACCGCGATCGCCAACTGATTCACTTCGCGGGCAAAGGACTGCATTACATCATTACCACTCGTCGCAAAGAATACCACACGACAAGGCCAATCATGATTACCTGGGATGCAATCGTCCGATTCAAATCCAATGGACTCGATTACTGGACGGCAATCAGCCCTGGCGAGGTCCCTTCACTGGGCGCAGAAGTGATGGCCTATCGCGACATTGGCCCTATTACGATCTACCAAGAACACGAAAAAGTTGTTATTGAGGAGCTTCAGGCACCGCTTCCATCGCAGGTGAACCCGATCATTTGCATCGGCATTAACTATCGTGATCATGCTGTAGAAGCCAGCCTCCAGGTCCCCTCCGACCCCGTTATGTGGTACAAGCCGCCTACTGCGCTTGCAAACCCAGGCCAGGATATCCCGATCTCCGCCAAGGCTGCCACCGCCAACTTTCTCGACTACGAGGTTGGTGTCTTCCCATGGCCTTGCATGATGTTGAAACGCGCGCTGATGGAAGTTTGGGGCGAGCTTGTCATCGTGACTTCTAAGGCGGCCAAGAACGTCAGCGAGGCCGAGGCGAAGGACTACATTCTCGGCTACACGATCGGCAACGACCTGACGCTCCGCCTCTTCCAAGACCCCAAACGCGGCGGCGGGCAGTTCACGTACGCGAAGGCTTTTGACAAATTTGCGCCCATCGGTCCGACGCTGTTGAGTGCGAAGGTGTTTGGGGAGAAGAAGAGGAGCATCGTGACGAGAGTCAACGGCAAAGTTTATCAGAATAGCCCGCTCGATTTCATCCACTCTCCTGAGAAGCTAGTCAGCTATCTAAGCCAAGGTGAGACCCAAGCGTCTGAGGCTAGCGACCCAGAGTTCGAGTCGTGGCTGACGCGCGACAGATACCACGCTGCCTGCCGGCACGGCCATCATGACGGGGACTCCAAAGGGGGTGGGCTGGTTCCAGGAGCCAAAGCTCAGCCTCAAGGACGGGGACATCGTCGAAGTCGAGGTCGAAGACATTGGCGTGCTGAGGAACAAGGTTGTGTACACGGGGCAGTGACAATGCGCTGGATGGGGACTAGGCGGGCGGGGCTCTCCGCTGTAACTTCTAATCGATCCGAGGCTACGGGGCTCCAAACTTTATTTACTGTAAAGCTTACTTAGCGCGTTCGAGAACGCGTGCGTCGCCGTGACCGTCGTCACCCTCTCCCTCAGTCATCCTTTCCATCGCCTTTTGCAACCTCGCATCCCACCCGTGTGCAGCCTCTCGGCCCAGTGACTTTGCCTCGTCGTGCTCCACTGTGAACGGCTCCCCGCGGCTTGGGTCCGCTGCCCCGCTCGCCTCCAGCCGAGGTGGATTCCAGCATCAGCCAGACAAAAGACATGGCGGATGCATCTGCGACCCAGAAACGCATCGGAGCATGCCAAAACTGCAGGCGGTAAGTCCCTGAACGGTTGTCGGACACCAACACATCCATTCCCAGCATGTTTGGCCATGGGTGAAGCATTGCTGCCCGCGCAAAAGTACCTCAAGATGCACACCAAAGCTATCCTGGGGGTTATCCTTCAACTGTCTGTTCAATTGTGCTTCTCAAAAACAGTCCATACTGCACGTCACCAGCGGATCTCTGCACTTTTGCACGGCTGACCCAGTTCCCAGCAAGAAGCAAAAATGTAAAAACATCAAGCACGCATAGGCCCGAAGCCCTATTGATCACGTTCGCAGGTGGCTTGGAGAGGCCAGAGTGTTCGCGATGCCGCAATTGCAAGCTTGCTTGCTCGTAGCCCACTTCGCGGCGCCGGCCGGGACCTGCGAAGGGTAGTGTTCCAGGCCGCATGACCGCTCTCCATGAACGCATTGGTACTGCACGCACCCAATCTGGATGTTCGCAGGCTTACGATGTTTGTAGGCCGCCTCGAATCTCTGCTCAGGTCTCACGCAATAAACCCAGAAACTGGCCAATACGACAGCAACCGCACCCCAAGCAGCGCCGGAGATGCAACGTCCAACTTGGGAAGCGTTGATTTGGCTTTCAATGATTTCGAACTATTGGATGACTTTGATGCAAATGCAGGAACGTCTCCGGATATGAATGCACCATTATACGACGTGCATTTTGATGAGTCAAGGACCTACACCCTGTACGTAAAGCGGCATGGATGACTGGCTTTAGCTTACAATTCCAGGCTGGAGCTGTATTTCGCCACCATCCAACCCATGTTCCCCATGTTTCGTCAAAGGGAGTTCTTCCAGGATTTCGTCAACAACACACTCCCACCAGATCTTATCATCGTCATGATGGGCCTGGCCCTGCGCGCCTCCGGCCAGTCAGAAGACCAATCCCTGCTCAATGAGATAAAACGAATCGAGCGAAACCTGGAAAAGAAAGACTTGGACTACCGAAACATTCTACTCAGCGAAATCAAACTGGCCTGTCTTTGCATTATCCACCAGTTCGCCTCCGGCCCAAACCAGTACACCTGGATGGTGATGGGCAAGCTAGCTCGCACAGTATACGGCTGCAAGCTACACCAAATCGACGGCGGCAGCGGCAGCGGCAGCGGCAGCGACGGTGCAGCACACCCCTACTTTCCCTCCGCCAGTCTCGAGGAACTCCGGTACGTATGGTGGACTGCCGTCAGAATCGACATGTTCATCAACGTCCTTACCTGCATGCCGTGCACGCTCGATGTTGAGACCGCCGCCACGTCGCTGCCCTGCACTTCTGTGTCTGACTTCACCACCGGTGTGGAGCCTGATATGTCTCTCAAGCACATTCCCCGGACAAACATGATCGCGTTCTGGGACTTGCTTGAGGAAGCACACAACGCACCGCTGGCGGACGGGCAACGGTTGCAGCTGTCGATGTGCTTGCTCCTCCGCGAGACAACGCGCCGCTTGCAGGTTCTCATGTCCGATGTCGAGGACCAGTCACTTGAAACCGGGATTTCGGGCATTCAAAACAAGTGCACCAAGATATGTGAGGTACTTCCGGCTTGGTTCTTGGATCCTCAGTTGGCGTTACAGTCTCACGAGACCATGATCCAGCATAGGACACGCCTGGAGACAACTCTGCAATTAAGACTGTAGGTCCAGACCTTGGCTTGTTTCAAGCCGCACCACGTGGTTCTACAAAGGCCTAAACGGCAGAATTCAGCTGACATTTGCATTAGGTGCTGCATGTACTCCTACGTGCCATTGATGTGCGCCCTTAACGAGCGAGAGCCCAATGCACACGGTAAACTGGTCAACCTTTGGGACCAATTTGTCTTGCATCTCCTAGCCGCAGTGGACATTATCCGTGCTATGCCCGCCTCTTACTACTCGATATGCGACCCTATGATGAGCAGCGGTGTCTGGATCCTCGGCTGCATTACCAGTCTCTGCATGATGTACAAAGCACACATCGTTCCCGCTATCGGGACACAGGCTTCGGTAACACGGGCGGAGATGGAGACAGGGTTCCAGGCCCTGATGGATACGCTTGTCGGGTTTGCCAAGATGTGGCCAACGGCCAGGAAAATGCGTGGTAGGTTCATGTCAGGTCTTGTTTCCCCTCAACAACGCGCAAAAGACTTACAGACACAGAATCTCTCGAGTCCGTCCGCGGCTGGCACGACCTCCCGCTCTCCCTCGACGAAGTTCTCAAGCTGTTCGGCCGATTTCAAACACCGTTGCCGATCCACAACGTCGACGCAGCGTCGCCAGAGACGATCTACGACTTCGACGTGTTGGGGACGTGCAAAGTGTCGCTCAAAAAAGACCTCGTCACCGACCCACAGCTGCAACCGCAGGAATGGTGGCCCATACAGTAGCTCGCATTTTTCATGCACCCTTCCATTACGCGGCGCGCCGCAGTTACGTCCGCCGCACATGACTGGCCACACTAATCTTGCATTCTCCGGCCATCGCAACCTTCCGCACATCGAATTCTTGCACATTATCGCGAACACTTCCGGCCCCCAAGGCATTCCAGAAGAGAGCCCTACGCATATTGCCCCGCAGGCAGTTCGAAGCATCAGATATTACGCCCCGCCCCCTTCTCCCGCAACGAGCGGTAGCGCACGGACTTCGCCTCCAAAACAGGCAAATTCCCAGTCCTGCGCAACACCAGCGGCGCGGTACAAGCACAGCGAATCTCCCGTCCCGCACCCCGCCGCTCATGCCCATCATAAAACCTTGTAGCTATAGATTTTGATTAAACGCATCGCACCGCCACGTCCAGGGCGCGAGTCATGGGTAACGTCAGTCCATCACGACGCACAACGACGAAATAGACCATTTGTTTTTTCTTCTCGCACGAGCGACGCAGGAGCGCTGTGATCGCCGCAACCAACGTGACCGCGACAATTAAACGTGACCGCGACAATTAAACGTGAACAAAAGCTTACGCCGGGCATCCATGCACACACGTGCGGCCGCACGCGCACCACCCACGGCGGTGCAACCCTGGCGCCCGAGCCTCAAAAAGCAACCCCAACCCCAAACCCCCCATGCCCACCCGCTCACAACCGCCTCTTCGCCGCCGGCGTCGCCGTGGCCCCGGCCGCGCTCGCCGTCGACGAGCTCGCGCCCGCGCTCCCGCCCTTCTGCACCGTCGCCTGCACGACCTGGCCGGCGGCGTTGAACACGATGTCGACCAGGCTGTTCAGCGGGCCGTACTCGAACGTCTTCTGCACGAGGCCGCCGGCCAGCTGCTCGACGTCGCCGACCTGCGTCATGTTCTGCGCGTAGTTGCCCACGATCGAGCTGACCGTGCCGCCCGCCGCGTCCACGACCTCCTGCACGATGTTGCCCAGGTTGTCGACCAGGAAGTTCAGGGTGGAGCCGCCCTGGGTGATGCTGCCGAGCAGGCCGTCGACGGCGCCGACGACGGTGTCGACGAGGCTGGTCACGTTGTTGATGGCCGTGATCAGCAGCGGGTTGAGGTCCAGCGACGCGAACACGCGGTTGACGATGTCGACGAGGTGGCCCAGGCGCACCACCAGCTCCAGCTCCGCCTCGACGTCCGCGATCGTGATGTTGACCTTCTCGACGCTGACCGCCACGCCCGCGTTGATCTGCACCAGCTGCGCCACGTTCGCGTTCAGGTTGATGTCCGCCCGCAGCTGGTCCACGTCCAGCTCGATGCGGCCGACCGAGAGCTGCGGCACGTTGAGGTAGACGTCCGGCGCGTCCGAGGTCGAGTTGCTGCTCGAGGAGCTGGAGCTGGAGCTGGAGCCGGTGCTGTTGGTGCCGGGCGTGGCGGTTGGGAAGGTGGAGGAGGGCGTGGAGTTGGTGATGGAGGGTCCGGCCGAGGCGGCGGTGGTGGTTTGCGCCGTGCTGAGGGAGAGGAGCCCGAGGGCGCTGAGAAGGAGTGACGTGGACCGCATCGTTTTGGCGGAGGAATGAGTGACGGCGGGGAGGGAGAGACGGTGGGGCGAGGAGGGGAGGGAGACTCGCGACTGGAAGAATGAAGAAAAGGGAGTTGCGAGCGCGCAGAGAGCAATTAGGGAGCAGCAGCAAGCTACCAAGCGGCGCACCGCACAGTGAGCGAGGGCGCGCATTTCTCTGCGCGCCCTCGTTTGGAGCTTAGTCGATCGCGATGGACCTGGTCAATTGGTCATGCCATAGCTGCAAGTGCGCACGGGAGTGCGGCCGGGTGGGCTGCATGAACCAGGCCCATCCCCCGCATGGTGGTGAGCATGGGTGGGTTGTGGCGCAGCGTGGTCAGCGTGAGAATAGGATTGGGTGGAGATGGCATTCAGGAGCGGAGAACATGGCCTTGTGTGTTTCACCCGGACGTCATTGCAAGCCACGTGCAATCTCCCGTCCAAGGCATCGGCCAAAGTGCGCCTTTGGGAGTCCTGTTGACCGGCGAATAAAACAAAACAGCCAATCGGGAGCCTTGCGCGCCTCCCCCGACGCCGGCCCACCTGCGCCCGCTGGGCCAACGGCTTTGCGTCCAGCACGCTGGTGCCGGCGATTAAGCATAACCATCACGCTTATAGCCCGTTGTACAGCCGGCCTGCATGCCGCCGCCGTTTGGAACTGCGTCTGGCCCGGCTGCACTTATTCCCTCATCCTGCCCTGCCGTGCCGTCTGTCCAAGCGTCCTGAGTCCTGACAGCAGACATCAGGTCAACAGTGCACGCTGCCCAGTCGCTCCCTCTGCGCGCCTCCAGCTCCCCGTCACTCCTTTTCTTTGCCGCATCTTGGAGACTCTCCACGCAGCACACATCATGAAGTTCGCTGTTCTTTTCCTCTCGCTCGTTCTCTCCGTCTACGCGCAGAATGGCTACATCGGCTATTCGCTCGAGGACACAGGCGACCCAGACTCGGCTGTCTACGAAACGGCCAACACGAAGGCCAACACGTCGACAACCTACCCGCCGCCCGATGTCTTCCTGAATGCTTCGGTGCACGTGGGCGAAATCGACATCGAAGTGCTGAACCTGACGGCCAAGATCAACCTGGCCGCGCAGGTGCTCTCCTTGCTCGACTTCAACGCCGGTGTTGACGCATCCGTCGACCGCGTCTCGCTCACCATCCAGAACGTCACGGCCAAGGTGTTGCTCGAGGCGCGTCTGTCCAACCTGCTCCTCATGATCGAGAGCATCCTCGACTCGCTCGACCTCAACCCCGTTCTGGCCACCCTGGGCAACGGCTTGAACGAAATCGCCGACACGGCGCTCAGCGGCTTGACCGGCGACAGCAGTTCTTCGTCGAGCACCAGCAACCTCAAGGCTCGCGAGGATCTCGAGTCGTTCAGGCTGGAGAACAACATCCTCTACTCGATCAACGACTACAGCGGCAACGCGCACACCAACCGGAAGCTCTCCCAGGACGGCACCATCATCGACCAGAACCTTGACAACAACGGCAACGTGCTCAGCGAGAAGACCGTCGGCAGCTACGACACCGTCATGCGCTACTTCGGCCGCGACATCGCTACCGAGTATGAGGGTCAGCAGGTGCGCGAACGCCTGTACGAGTACGCGCCCTTCCCCGGCTTGGAGATTGTGAGCGCCATCTACGTCAACGATGCGGGGAATGTAGTCGGGACGCAGGTGCTGAGTGAGGTGGACGCCGGGGGCAGCAGTACCATTAGCGCAGACAAAGAATAAATGGGCCTGAATCGGGTCATTGGGCATTCGGCGTTGAATCATGGTCTTGTGTGTTAATTGACGCAGTGCGAAGTATGCAGCTGGTTGATAGGCGTTCATGGCGGATAGTATAGAGAACCGGGTTGGAGCTTGTCGGAGCCGGTCAGGCGGGCTTGTCTGGGCAAAGTCTAATCTGAAATTTCACGAATCGGCGTTGCGCGTGGATGGGCCAGGGAGGTGAAGCGAATAGAAGTCCTGGAAGCGATCTCGAGCGCTATAGGCGCGTCTGCAACAACACGCGAGGCGCCACGTGCTGCGGTATTGGTAGCTCAGTAGACCTTCGCGAGATCCTGCCACCGGCATACCTCCTATGAGCCTTATCGCGATCTACGACGCCAGCCGATGCAGTGAAGGCAAGGGAGCTGGACTGACACAATTGGCCGACCTCTCCAACTCGCGCAGCTGGATCCCGTGGCGCGGACTGGTGCGGCCACACTCGTCGAAACGGCCCGCGATCTCGACCACGATCTCGCCTGGGCGGTAATCGTCGATCTTCTCGACCTCGCCAATGTAGCCTAATGGAACGGTCACTGACGGGCCGGGACAACGGACCGCGGGATGCTGGGGCGCTCGCCGTGGCGCTGCAAGACGCGGAGGAAATTGACGGTGACTCTGGAGCTGGGGCGCATCAAGGGTTGGATTTGCCCTTCTTGTCGGCATCGTGGTTCGACTCGAGGGCGGCGTGGGGTGCGCGTGCAGGCGGGCGGGCATGCCGACGCGCGACATGATGGCTTGTCAGGGGGTGTTTCTTCGAGCCTGTGCGGGCGGGGTTGGAGGTATCCGAATCGGGCAGACGGTGGACGCCATGGTGAGGGGGGGGTAATGCTGGGGGCCCCGCGGCTAGCCGCTGCGAGGGAGCGGGCG
>JAJVDC010000394.1:0-12448 GCA_021436925.1 Neofusicoccum ribis
CATGAAGAGGAAGAGGGTGGGTGACCCGTCCGCCTCTTATACGAGTGAGTGTAGCTAAGCGATGTGGTATGATATAAGGAGATCATGAAGTGACCCAAAACACGTGATTTCCTACAGCTTTTTTCCTTGCTCATCGACCATACCTCTCAATAGGCCCAGAATGCCGTAGATCTTGTCGCGAGGGTCAGATGATTTCTTTTCTCGATTCTTGTGCAACACATGGGTGCGAAACTCTCTCCAGGCCGCTGGATTGTCGTGATACTCGCGTGTCGCAACTACCATGGCCTCGTCCCCAAGCTGTATCCTCTGGTGATAGCTTCGTGTCGAGCCGTATTCTTTCTGCTCTTTACGCAGCATGTCGATGCTACGGATACTATTCCAAGCCAGGCTCGTCAGTTCCGTTGCATCAGTATCTTCGTTTGGGTTCAGACAGATCTGCACGATTCCTGGTGAGCGGTTGAAACGATCAGGAAACAACCCAGTCACGCGGTAGATGACAGAAGCTGCTTTCTCTATCTGATCCCAGGACAAAGTGTGCGATCCCATGTGGAATGAGATGGACCGGGCAAGCGCAGCTTCCTGAGTGACCCATGTTCGCTGGAACCACGTACGCTCGTAGAAGCCACGGACTTGTTTCCATTGGTTGCGTGTGATGAAGGGGATTTCGAGTTTCTCGTAGAGTTCTGGGTCCGAAGTACTCAAAGGCTCCTCTACATCTACCGTAGCTTGTAATGCGTGAATTGTCACACTGGCAAGCCTTCGCAGAGCTGGTATAGCACTCGCAGCATGGTGATTCGTAGGCCCAAGCCAGACGAGAACATGTTCTGCGGTCGAGTAGATGCGGTCCATCATTGCGACTTGTTTCCCGCGCTCAACGTTGCCTTCGGGGTGTCTCTGGTCGATGCAAATGGCGTCTATCCAGATCGGCTGCAGTTTCCCCGGGACACTTTGTCGTAGCTGGTGCAGCGCTTCACATAGACTCCGTGTCACGGCTATCTCCTCTCCGTCCACGGAGATCGTCAGGTATGGTCCTTTGGTCCCTGTATCTGCGCCATACTGGCTTGAAAGCGGAGTGGATGGTGGAAATGGAGATCCCCAGGTGTATGACAGGCACGTGTACGGCGGATGCATCCCTTCGTCGCCGAGGTCGATGATCTTCGTGTGGCAGTAAATTATTGGCGCACAGTTTGGGCCCATTCCCAGGTTGTCGACATCTTCAACGTGGAGAACACGGATCGACGTGTCAGTTGGGAGCGGGGCGTACATCTTGACGGTGGAGCAGCGCAATTTGTAACAAGCGGGGTCGACGATGGGCGGCGGCTATTTATGAGAACTTTCACAACGCAGCCTGACAGGGAGGATGAGGTAATGTGGCAGCCTGCAGGATGTAAATCTCGGGGCTTCATTGGCTGGCCTTGGGACAATTAAGCCCTGAGATATGGATGTCGCCCCCATGTTTGCACGGGCCATGATGGGCACTTCCTCATTATCTTACTAGAAGTTACAATAGTAATGTCCCCCGTATGGCGCCTACTATAGCTTGACATGCCGCGTACCTTTCCCACAACAAGCGGCATGGCTCTCTACAAAAGTCGTCGGACCAAGGAAAGTTTGCCAGTTGCACCCTCAATAAATCTTCATCCGTGATTCCCAGCTTCATCAGCGTCGCAAATAGCCATTCTTCAAACCAAGTCGTTATGTGCTCGGATGTTCCAGTGGAGACGACCCAACCCACAAACAATACCCAGAGCAGCACTTGAGCCGATGTCTTACCCTCCCAAGCCTCGAGAGGCTTCTGCGATAATGACTCTTTCAACCGCACACCGAAAAGGCCATTCATGGCATATGTCTTCCCCAGCATCTCTCCCAATGCTCCCCAGAGATACATTTCAGTAGCTTGCGTTACTGCGACATAGATCGGGTCTGGCGGATGTTTCTTGTCGTCCTTGAGACTCACCAGCTCCACCAACAGTCCTTGTTCTGTCTCATCGAGTATATCGCTGACAACATCCTTGTCCACGATGCGATCCCAGGGAAGCTTCTGAGCCAGAGTGACCAGATGCACTTCCTTTAGAATACTACCAGTCTCTGTATCAACCAGTCTGGGCATACAAGAAAGTGTCTTCTCGTGCAATGCGTGGACAGTTCGCCGGAAGTCGGGTGGGAAGGACGATGGATTGGCGTCGACATATCTTCGACGGAGCACAGGCAGTGATAGCTGTGCCGACCGCACGTGGAACTCGCACCATATCAGAGTGCGTTGAGTGAATCTCTTAAATGTTTCAAGTCCTCCCCGAGCCTCTACGAGGGCAAGCATTCCGTTGAGATGGTGGATAGATGCCCTCCAGTTCCCGGAAATGCTCTGCGGAATACAGTCAACTTTATTGAGCATCGAGGCTCATGGCCATGCACTCACAGATCCACCTGCCAGCCCTGCTACTGCGGTCACGTATGACTCCGAAATGTGATTTACGCCCTTCTTCGTGGGCATGTTCTCCCTCACGGCTTTCATGGCACGACCGAGGTACATTATATTGCTTGATGATGGGCCGCTGTTCTGGACTGCGTCGCGGACCAGTGTCGTTCCGTACAAAAGTAATGCAAAAGAAGCTTCGTCACTGTACAGGAGGTTCCACACTGTGTTATCCCACCGTGGGCCGCGTTGTCCGGTGTGGGCGCTTCGCAGAATCAATCTGTCTACAATACAAATTAGCGCGCTGTCCGATTTCATAGTTCTGCATGAGAACCGCTTCCCGCGGAAGCTCTCGAAGCTCCCAATACACTTACCATCAGAGAAGGGCGTGATGCCGGGGTAATTTTGAAGGACTTTGTGATAGTCAGCGCAGGCTTGCGGCAGGACACGGCAATATCAGGCATACAGAACTGGACCACTTGATCCACTTCAGGGCTGCCCTTGATTGGCAATGAATCAAATGGATCAGCTCGATGTGCATTTACACCCCAGATCGTTGCCTCCGCGATAGTGCTTTCGCCCGTTCGTCGAGCTGTGCGGCAATATCAGACTTGAGTTCGCGGGTTCATTTTCTGATCTTTACCTTGCTGCTTGCGGCGTTTTGCCCTGCTGGTGGCCAGCATGGCGTGGCTACGAAGCTGGCTCCTGGTCTTTTCCGAGTGTTGGTCATCAAAATTTACAAACAGAAAGTCGGGTGCCTGTAGCGACGTATGCGTTCCGTGCCTGGTCGCTGGCGCTGTCCTAAATGACGCTTGTATTCCTGTCCGCGAGGACGCGGGCGCATCATCATGCAATCTATCTTGCTGCGCGTGCGGTTCTGCGCCAACCATGAGGGGGAGTAATGGCAACGAAAGGTTCCAGGAAGGTGACGCGTCAAAGAGCCCCAGACTTGCAGCAGATATATGCGTCATATAAGCCCATGTTCTGCTGCGCCGCTTTGGCCCCCAAATCCACCCTGGCAAGAGCGGGGAGCCCACCACCTCATCCGGCATGAGTAAGCGCGCACGGTCAGTGAAGCGGCCAATCAGGCGCGTTTGTTAAGGACGCTGTGTTGATAAAGAATAAACCACGCAATTGCGCATCAATGCAGCAACTAATCAAGAACATGAAACAACTGAAGCGCAAAGAAGGAAGGAGAGGAGACTCTCGGAGCCACCACCACCACGTGGGCCACATCGATCTATGTCTTCGGGGCGTTTGTCTCAACTCCAGTGTACTTCTCCGACGCGCTCAGCTTGTCCCACGGCGCAAACACGTTCTTGCTCTTCTTCAGCACGCCCTCCAACTCCGGGAAATGCCGCACGAGCACATCTTTCATCCCCGAATACTGCACCCAATGAAAGCCCTCCTTGGTGTATGTTTCCTCATTCCACTGGCCCGCAATAAAGCGGTCACTCTTCAACCGTCTGCTCGCCATCAGGATGAAGATGCGAAACGCTGTGTCACTGAAACCAAATCCCTTTGGCACTGGCTCGCACTGAGAGCCGACCAACGTGTCGACTAGCTCGATGTCGCCGTTGTAGAGCTCTGACAACTCGCGGGCGAGTTCTTTGTCTCCTCCCGTGAGCTCCTCAAATGTTTTCGGGACAGTCATCCGCAGGAGACGGCGAAACTGGTTGTAGTGGGGGACTCCACGCTCGCGGTCGCGCAGAATGTCCACCGTCGCCATGTCGCGGTGCAAGCCATCCGGTGTCGCCAAGTTCCGCAGGAAGTTGGGGTAGTTCTTGTTGGTGATGGCGCCTGGATAGTTGATTCCAAAGGAATAGAAGGCATCGGTAAAGGTCAACCCATCTTTGAAGGGCCTCTGAGCGTGTGTAAAGGTCAAGTCCTCAGTAGGAATACTTTCTTGGTGTTTGCCGCTGCTTGCATCAAAAAATGCAATGGTGTCTGCATAAAGCTCAATAGAGGGCCAATCAGACCGACAGGGGTTTCAACACTTACCAGGGACGAGAGAATGCATTCTATACACGGACACAAACTCTTCTGTCAGGGAATACGGAGCACTGAACTGGACCGCAGTGGAGCCGGGAATGCCGCTGATGGCTTCGCTAGTCTTCGAGATTCGGCCAACCATCTTGGTCAGAGATTCCCCGACAAGTCCCCACCAGTTTGCATTCATGGCAATTTGGAGGGCAGGATGTGCTAGGATTGCTGGGGTCCACTCCACCGTGTGGATCTTGGCCATCAATGCCGAGTTGACCAAGCGAGCCTTGTCAAAGATCCGATCTCTGTGCTTTGGTCAGAATGGAGTTCCTGGCAAGGTCAGAAGACTCACCCTGTCCAGTCGGGGTAAGCTTTGCGAAGCATGTCACAAATGGCATTGTGTTCCATTGCAAATAGCGTGTGTAACATCTCCATGCCAGTCCACCAGTTGTTGCTGAACCCAGTCTCCGGTTCGTCGTCCCTGTTTCGGGGCAAGGTAAAGCCCTCGCCGTCTCTGATAGGAATCAAGGTCAACTTTCCGTCCGGGTTCTCGCCGCGAAGCTTTATTGTCACCTCTTCGCTCGACCCGTAAATCTGAGAGCCGTCCCACCAGGCAGTCAGTGCGTTCTTGTATCCAGGGCACTTGATGTCAGATTGGTCGAGCGTTTCGTCGGGCTTGGACTTTGGCAGCTTCATATGGCCGCCTGGCCATTTGTCTCCCGGTGGAAGTGGGATATCGTAGGGATCATCTTCGCTCTGTACTACTGTTATTTGGGTGTTCGGAAGATAGTAGCTTACTAGCTCTGTACGCACAGTCTCATGGTTAAACCAGTCGTGGGTCTGGAATTGAATCCACGCAGCCGCAAGCAAGTTCAGGGACGTGGCAGGCTTAAATCCCCTCGGCTTCCTTGTCATGATGCGCTCGCTGAGTAATCTCGGATTTGGTGTCCAGAGCTGTTCCTCGGTAGGCTTCGCAGTGTACTCCCTTGGAAAATTGCGTCCAAATCGCATGCAAGCGGCCCCCATGCGTGGCTGTTCCAGTGAGTTGAAGGTTCCGTCTGAGTTGCGTGTGTGCAGATACCGCTCATCTGTCAGCGGAGGATCACGTGGGCTTCCCTGTGCAGTGGTCGACGCATAGCCGTCGTGAAGATTTTGTTGGCGTAGCTCGATGCGCAAGGCGTCCAGATTTATCGTGCCAATAAAGCCCGGGAGCTTGTGCCATGGTATGAATCTGTTGACGATGCGGAAGGTCTTCACCAAGACTCGCTCGAGGAGAGAAGGATGGTACTCATACCGTGGAGAGTCCATCCTGCGCAGCTTTTGGTTCCTGAGGGGCAGTATTTGAAGCGCCGGATGATGAGAGAATCTGCGACAAAGCTGCAACAAAGCAAACAAGAGGCTTTTAACTGCTGCTGTTCAGCCCACCGCCGGCACGGCGATGACTAAGATTGCAAGGCGTCCATCAAAGCTCCTCGATTCCAGCGTAAGGCGCTCCCATCACATGCGCCTTTTTGCCAAGGTGCCTCTCCGGGTGTTACAAGGTTATCGACGCATGCAGGACGGCTATATCAGCTGCTCCTCGTATGGATGAATGCACGGACTCTGTCAGCATGCCCCAGCAGTTCCCTTCGATCGCATTGGCCGAGATTTGTGTAACAAGTCTGACAACGGCCTTGGCGCAAGCCACTAAGCGATGGATGATGCGAAGGGTGCTTTGGGGGTTAAAAGCAATCTTCCTGATTGGGCGTTCTTTGTTCAGCTACGCGTTCGTCAACAGACGTTCCCATGTTCCCGCTAGGCCACATGCATATGGTCGAGGAATACCTCCCGGATATCTCTACCCTGCGATCAGCTATTTCATCCCTCGATACTTAACACGTTGCCATACTATTGTACCCTCGTGCCGTCCATCTACCAATGTAAAATAGGACATCTCGATGAGATATTAGTCGCACTATAATTGCTTTTGCTATTTCTATTGGCAAGACGACAATGACCTAGTCTTTGTGCTCCTCCGAGGCGCCTTTCCGACGCGGAGAACCGCCATGACTGAAACAGTAGCACCACGGTGAGACTACCTCGCAGCAAAAACATGGTCTTTCTTTTCTTAACCTGGGCGCATATACACTAGGCTACTTGATTATCTATCGGTAGTGATCAAGGGCCTGCGAGTGAGAACAAGAACGTTTAGACGACAATTTTATGTCTTGGTAAGCATCGTGATCACCTATACCGTTCGCCTCTCTACTCGAAGATTATTCCTATGTTTAGTCCTAATCACGCGAGGTACATCCCCATTCATAGCGTACTACATCCTCCTTAACCCGTTCCAAACTTTATTTAAGTCCATTAAATACGTACATTCCAAAGCGGAGTCTCAGTATGATATCAATGGATTAAAGAGTCTATCCAAACATACCTCTTATATACGCTACGCAATTATAGACCAAGTTAACTTATAAGAGGCCGTTTTTAGTATAAGCAAAGGTAGCCAGACATCTAAAGCGTTTCGAGGTTCTAATTAACACAATCACCGTCTCTTTCCAGTGACGTACAAATCAAAGTAAGTAGTTGAAAGAGAATTTGCTTTTATGTGGGGGAAGGTTTCCCGTTTCAAACATCTTTATAATGGGTCAATCATGGTCTAATTTTAGTTTTAGGCAGCAGCTACAAGTATCAATCCACATATGTTACAAGTAGGTATACACTACTACCGTACCATAAAGTTTATTGGTAGTAAAAAATATGGCCCCTACGTATAAAACAGGCAATATCCTTCTCACTTCCAGGTTGGCGCCCATATTCAACATCCCCGATGAGCTCCTCGATGGAATTTTCGCGTGCTTTGGTCCATCCGTGGGGTCAGGGTTCCGCGGGACGTTGATTGAGAAAGAGAGAACGGATGGGTTTTCGGCGCTCGACCGTTTTAGCCAAGTATCACGACGCTTCCATCGGGTGGCAGAGCTACACCTGTACCACGATTGCAGCTGCTTCTACGGTCAAGCTTCTCTTTGGAAGCTTCTTCGGACACTCATCCGCCGTCCGGCCCTCGCTGCTACAGTAAGACGGCTCGACATTCGCGGCCCCAAGTTGCAACAGCTAGCTTCCTCCACCGACTTGACATCCATGCCTGTATCTGTTAGATGTATGGACGAACTCCTCGCCGCAGCGCAGCCACTTTGTTTCAACGAGGACGGGTGCTTCGACCACGACCTGGTGACCGGAAAGCAGGACGATGCAGGAACATTGCTTCTGCTCTTCTAAACATTTCCGCACACTTCGAAGAGCAAAATGGCTGCCTATTCTCCCTTCTCGTCGCCGCCACCTCACACCAACCCGGCGCCTCAGCCACCACCGCGAAATCCCTTGCCGCCCTCACGCACCTGCAAATCAGCCACGCCACTAGCAATGCTGACGGCCTCGGCTTCCTCCGACACGTCTTTCTCCTCCCGTCCATCCGCCCCCTCGCCGCCCACAATGTCGGACACACCCGCAACTCCCCAGCAGGGCCGCCCAACGTCTCTCACACCACCCACCTCTCACTCCTCGGCACCGACGTCTGGAGCACCAACATACTGGGCCTGTGCCGAGCCTGCACCGCCCTCGCCTCCTCCACGCTGCGCTGGAACAGCGGCGACGCCGACCTGCGCCTCGACACGCTGTGCGCCGCACTCTGCCTGCACGGCGCCACCCTCGAGTACCTGGTCCTCGACGTCCGGCAGACCGACATGGCCAACCAGTCCGGCGTGAGCGAGCCGGGCGACCTCGTGCGCCCGCTGCGTTTCGCGCGCGCCGGCCTCGTCAAAGCTTCGCACGCTTGAGATCTCGGGGATCCTTCTGGCCGGCGAGAAGGGCGCGTTCTGGCGGGCTGGGCAGGTGTCGCCGTGGGCGGAGGAGATGGCGGGGGAGCTGCCGGGGAGTTTGTAGGGGGTGCGGATGAACCGTTCGAGCTGGGCGCCGCGATGGTTCGAGCCGTGGTTGTGGGCGCTGGCGGAGAGCTGCGGGAGGGGAGACAGGGCGGCGCTGAGGCGCGTGGAGGTGTACCCGCGGACGTGGGGGCTGAAGGAGGTAAGTGAGCAAGTGATGGAGGAGCTACGGTTGGCATTTGGGCGGGCGGGCGTGGAGTTGGTAAGGCCGGAGGCTGACTACTTGTAGCTGCTGGGGGCGGGCGCGAGGATTGGGACGAAGATGTGCAGCTTTCTTGGCGCGTAGGCTGTGGGATTGTGGCCAGGTGACCTGGGCTGCTTGGGACGGAGAGTTTGCGCTTGCTACACCGCCGAAAAACGAGTGGGCATATGTTGTCAATCATGATAGTTTGCATTACCTCCGCGTGAACATACACAGATCTCTCTGGTAACTAAACCTGATGGGTGTGCATATTGTTCGCCCGCGTATGTTTAACTTGCGTAAACACATGGCGGATTGTAAGTGTAAGTATGAGGCCGGCTGGAACCGTCGCGATCTGCGCTTACCTTGACGAGCTTTAACCGGATGGATTTTGAACGTCTGTCACTGCAAATTAGCTTCCGTACGGATGCTTCAACGACTCAAGCGTGAACTGACTACAGTGATCCATAAAGCCACCGCGTAAAAGCCGCTCAGAGGACCATGTTCGACCCTCTAACCGCCGTCTGGACCTCCACTCTGCAACCCCCAAGCCCTGGCCCACCGAAGGGGTTCCTACCGAGACTGCATCCATCGCCCACAATCCTTGCGCTTTCCGCGGTAGAAATTTCATCCTCAGGATCTTGTTATCCGGTCGGGAAGCGTTGGGTTGTCCATGATCTGGGCCGAGATCGAGCGGGCCTTAAAGCTTGGCTTCTCCGCCGCTTAGGTTCAAATCAAGAACATTAGTGCTTGAAGGAGTTAGGAGATGGTTAGCAAATCCCGCGTTATGTGTATAGATCTTTCTGTTATAGATACCGACATGTTAATTTGCCCTACATCCCGCGGAGTGACGAGGTGGTCTTCAACGCTGCGGGAGGCCTTGTCAGATTAGCGATGGCCAAGCGACGCAGGGGCTTCGTGATCGGGCAGTTATGAGCATGTGAAGCAGCGCAGATTCTGGTCCAGGCCAATCATCGCGCGCTCGAAGCGATCCTCTAATCAGAGCACGCAAGTCATCGATAGGAATTCGGTACACTTTAGACCGATTAAAGGATGCACTCCGGAAGCCCGAGGGCGTCAAGCAGCCCGGAATGGATAGTCTAGCGAGCGGCCCCGCGGCGGCCACCATGGAACTGGCCGGGGGATGCGGGGATGGCTACGGCGGAGCATCGCAGCCAATTGGGCCCCCGCATAGGCGACCCGTCGGCCTTCCAGCGGGAGCGACAGCAGATCTGGCGCCCGCAGGAACGGCTTGATACGAGCAGCCGCCTGCCAAAGCGAGGCCAAGAGCTGGCTCCGCCCTGCGCAGCCCTCGCTTCCGCGGGACAACCATGGCATCACTCCTCCCCCCGCCGCGGCATTCAGACGAGGTATCACTGGCGCCTCGTCCGTGGCAAGGTGTGCCTGAGCGGACGAGCACCTCCCGCTCGCGCCATGAGTAGGGATGCCTGCCAGCCCGTCCGACACGGAAAGGTGCGACAGGCGCCTCTTCTGCACACGATGGTCCACAAGGCCTAAGCCTGACTCTGCCCCTGGGTGGCGCTCTCATTCCGTGTATAGTCGACCCAGGGGCGCACCGCTATCTGCGGCAGGCGCCTTTTACCCTTCTGACGGGCCGCCGTCTTATAAGCTCCCGCCTTCTCTGCCTGACCACTGATCGCTCCTCAAGCTTTCCTGCCACGCGAGAACTCTATCTGAGTTAACGACTCGACAGCGCTGCACGAGTCGCCACCATCGTTCAGCCACTGACCAGAGCTCTGGATCTGCGCCTCGGGACTGGATCCCTCCAGAATCCACCGATTGCAACCCACCGTCTATGAGGGTGCAACACGGCAGAGCCCCATTCACTCTGCTGGCTGTGTTGGCCCGGTTCCGTCTGCCAGTGGTGCTTCACTCTCCTGGCGAGCCTGAGCGGATGACTCGTTGACGTTTCGGCAGCTGACACTTAAGTGATACGTACGTATTTGCACCAGGCACTCATGCCAAGTCTGGGATGGAGGAACCCCATCCCTTCCGCCATCGACACGCATGCGCAAGCTGACTTGTTCCAGACCCACGCCATGATCACAGCTACCGATGCGGTTCTGGCCTGCTTTCTAAGCGCTGCCATTTCAGCTGTTTTTGTGTGTCTTCGGCTATATGTCCGCTTTGTCCTAAGACGTCATGCCGGCTGGGACGATTTGATGGTAGTACTTTCTCTGCTCTTCGCATTCGCCCTCTGTCCAACATACCTGCGCCGTAAGTAGGCCCCGATGGCATCCTGCACCCGCGCACTCGGTCCGGACTGATGAACAAGCACAGAGGTAAAATATGGCTGGGGCAAGCACATGAACGAGATTCCCCTGCCGACTCTGGCCAAGCAGACATACTGGTTCTGGACGTGCACTTGGATATACCTGTTGGGTGTAGCCTTTGCAAAACTGGCGATTCTGGTTCAGTATCTCAGAATATTTGTGGGCAGGTGGACCAGAGTGGCCACTTGGGCGACCATAGGGTTTATCATCACTTGCTGTTTGGTCTGCCTGTTCGGCGGTATATTTGCTTGCACGCCCATTGAAAAATTCTGGAACCCGACAGTGCCAGGTACTTGTATCAACTTTGTCATAATCTGGTAAGCACCGCGCCCAGCCATATGGCGCAGCCGCTCGCATTAACATCTCCAAGGTACCTCCATTCAGCAATGGCTATTTCGACAGACTTCGCCATCGTTCTCATACCAATTCCAACGGTCATCAATATGAAGATGGAGACCAGGAAGAAGTGGAGTCTTGCCTTCACCTTCGGTCTAGGCGGCTTGTGAGTTCCCAACCCAGTACACAACGAGCTTTTCTAACACGCGACCTAAGCGGATGCGTCACTTCGATCGTGCGGCTATACTATCTGCATTACCTCAACACCATCGAAGACAAGACGTTCTACTATCCGATTGGCGGCACATGGTCTGCAATCGAGCTCAACGTCGTCATTGTCTGCGCCTGTCTCATCACTCTACACCCGCTACTTGTCCTAGTTCTTTCACCCATAAAACGGTATGCGTCCCAGTACTCTCAACGCTCACGCATCACCACCGGTGTTGGTCCCACCTCCGAGGGAGCGAAGCAAGCGTCGCGTGATATCGAAGGAAGTGTGCAAGTTCTCGAAGAAGGAGACTCAGTCGAGCATCTCTCATCAGGGAGTGGCAACGTGATCAAGGTATCAACTACGATCGATTTGCGGACAGATCAGAACAGCATCAGCGAGAGCCAGCGTTCTTTACGTGGTGCTCACAGTGACAACGATTTCCGGGGAGGCGCTTGGCAGGATAATTTGGAGATGCGTCCTATTGTATGATAGCTGCAGCCGGGAAAAAAATGGATATATGTCTGAATTCGACTGATAGTTTCGGGAATTTGCCCTGCGCCAGGAAAAAGAGCAAGAACCTTGCGAGATATGCCAAGTCCTCGGGAAGCCAATCAATATGATTTGCGTCGGACTTGGGCCGCACTGACTCAGATCAAAGCTTATTGCGGCGTTGCAAAGCACATTCGACTTCGAGTAGCATTCGGAGCCAGCACGCTCTCGCCCGTGTTTCGGTTGGCAGAGGGAGCGGCTGGTGTCTGTACCTGCACCAAGCCGTCTAGGCTCCAGAAGACGTGCAACCTCCACTACAAAATTACAATTGTGGGTAAGACAATAGTTTTCGTCAGACTAGCAGGCTCTTCGAGATAAAATCGATTAAAGGCAAGAAAAGAAAAGAAAAGGAAACAGGCAATCAAGAGAAGTTTTCTCGGAGAAGCCCAACGAAACATATAGTCTTACTGCGCTCCTGTCAGAATACACGTTTAAAAGTTGTTGGAAATCACGTGTACGTTAGTTGCAAGATTAGGTATAGCGCCGAGTTTGAGGATAAGTCGGGCACCTCTCCTGCCCCCCTCACCAACTCATGCCAAGAATCGTACTTCATTC
>JAJVDC010000395.1:0-12365 GCA_021436925.1 Neofusicoccum ribis
GCAATGTAGTAAGATTCTTGGCATGGTGTGGAGAGGAGGGTTGGGGAGGTGCCCTGTATACCCGCCTCTCGCGCTAACTATAGTCGGACTAGCATACAGTCATCTGATTCGCTACACTTAGTTCCGTATAGACTGTGAGGTATCAATAGTCTACTAACCTGAAATTCGGTACTTAACGTGCAATGGATCTTTTGGCCTTTCCTTCAGATCCACCAGCGGAGTTCGCGGCAGCGCACTGTCGTACATTGAGACCCTTCAACAAACGAAGCTGTTCGCAGATGGTAAACAGAAAAGCCTTCCATTGTCAAGTACACACAATACCATCATCCGCCAGGGCCATGAGAGTCGGGCATGTGTGGTGAATTGACTCGACTTCATTACCCCTGACCCGTACCCGCAGTGGGTGTCTTTCGAGACTTAGGACAGCACGTCACATCTCTATCACAGCTCGATGGAAACCATAATGGTTGGTAATGCTACGTGCCCTTAGATTAGACCGGCCTATACTTTGAGAGTACGGGATTAATAAGACCAACGTGAATAACACAAGTGTCCTCTTTTTCACCCACAGCTATTCAGAACTAAAGCATGTATTCGAGTACAAATAGCAGGTTCAAGTAGAAAATCTCAGGTAGACAGCCATGGAGAGAGTGTCTAAGATCATACTACAGCTATCTGATAAGCTTGTGCTT
This sequence comes from Neofusicoccum ribis, assembly GCA_021436925.1. Classification (NCBI taxonomy): domain Eukaryota; kingdom Fungi; phylum Ascomycota; class Dothideomycetes; order Botryosphaeriales; family Botryosphaeriaceae; genus Neofusicoccum; species Neofusicoccum ribis. Next base: position 693 of record JAJVDC010000395.1, read on the forward strand.
CTCTACCTGATGGCGGCGCCTACTGCCAACTTTCTCCGTCTTGGTCCCCTTGGCGACGGACTTCAGCTGCTTGCTGGTCGGTTGCTGAGCTCCTTTGTTGTTATCATGTGGCCAACTGGCTGGGTTTTTGGACTGCTGGAGTAGTGGAAGACAAGGCATGGAATCTCTGTCGGCCATGGAGATGTCTGTGGAGGTGTTGCGAAGAATGGCCCGGCCCACTCCATTGAACAACGCGTCGAGCATTTCAGCTGCTGATGCTCGCTGCTCTGGATCAATGTGAGCCATAGGCCTGAGAGGGGCCACGATGTCATCCTGGTAGGCCTCCTCCAATGCCATGAAGATATCCCTCCCCTCTTTGAATTCCTTCGTCTTGTCGTGGAAGCCGCGCACATTCAACACCTGGACGATGACAACGTAAAGGGACCAGACGTCCACCTTAGGCGTTTGCATGATCCCATTGTTCGCCATTATTTCGGGCGCCATCCAGATAGGAGAGCCGGCAACAAAAGTTCTGGCCTTCGAGACCCAATTGGAAGAACCGAAATCAGCTAGCTGAAAAAGAAACCCGGGCCCTTTGCGATAGAGTATGTTCTGGGGTTTGATATCTCGATGGACGATTCCACGGATGGAGATATAGTCCAGTGCTTGTAGCATGTGGTGGGTCAGCGTGCTGATGACGTCTGTCTGGGCCGGGAAGACTCCTTGTTTTATCAAGTCTCTGACGTTTCCATGCTTCAGGGGTGTGATGATCTCGAGAAAGGACCCATTGGTTTGCGCTGCGATGAATTCGAGAATATTAGGCTAGAAAGGTAAGTGAGCTGGGCGGACTAAGGGGCTGCTGGGTTGACTTACGTGCCATAGGGATTTCAGAATGGCTAGTTCCCGCTCGATATCCTGTACACTGTGGGTGCCAGCGTCGATGGTCTTGACGGCAAGAAGCCTACCGGAGTCGACGTCAACCGATTCATAGACGTTTCTGGACACCCCAATGTCGATTAGACGACCCATGATGTACCTGAGCGGAGGAGATTCTCCATCCATACTACGCCCATAGGAAGCCTTCTCCGTAGAAGAATGTTCCCGCTGCAGTTCCTGCGTTCGCATCATGCGCGGGTTTTCAAGCGCGCTGGCACATCCGACGGCGAGTTTGCGAGGCTTCGAGGGCCACGCAATTCGAAAAAGGAATAGCTTAGCATCTGGATTGCCGAAGCCGAACATAGTGTTCATCGTGTCACGGACCAGAACCCGCCGTGGAACTCGTTCCGATTGAAACGGGAAAGCATCGTCGCCGTGGAACTGCGTGTTGTGGAATGAAGACCGATCTTGAAGTAAGATCTCACCGGTTTCTTCCTGGATCTCGAAAGAGCACTGTACGCGAGAAATGCATGCGTCTGGGGCGTCGGTAGGGATAGGAACGAGAATGTCTGCGTCCCGACCAATAGTAATCAGCGTGCGTGGCGACTTTGGAAGGATTTGAGCTTCAATGTTGAGACCGTAGCCATATGATTTGCCGGCAGGGGAGCTGATATCCACGACCGAGACAAGGTGGCTGTTCGGCTCGTACTGAACCAGTTCTCGAGCATGTTCGTTGAGGGGGAAAAGAGCGAAGAGCAAGTCGACCGGAGAATTTTTGTGCGCCATGGTATACAGCAATGCAAGACCCAGAGTGACAGCGAGCGTGTTATATATAGCCAATCGCCCAGCGGTACGAGCGAGACTCCACAGGCTCGACAATACATAGACGCGTTGGGATCGGGATATGTGCATGCACTAATGGAATTGCACAAATGCGGAATAGAATTTTACCCAAGCAGTGCATTCGCACCGTGTGAGATTCACAGTGCAATCAATCCTCCCCGGCTGCACATAAATGATAAGCCAGGTATGAAAACACGGGCCTTTTGGGCCGTGTAACTCCGCAAGCCCGGGAGAAGCTTCGCGAGTCAGGCGCCATCCCCGCAGCAACGTTTCGGCCGCGCGGCCCGAGCCGATAGGCTCCAAACAAGCGCTATCACATCAACATCTTCCTGGCATCAGACTGCATCAACTCCGCCTTCGAAGTCGACACTCATCATTGACTATCAGTTGATCAACCACACACGACATCCTCATCCACCCGCGACATCACCATCCACCCACGACCCACTACATCCCTCTCCCCCCTCGCCATGCCCGCAGTCTTCAGAGCGAGCGCAGATACGGTCCTGCAGCACGATCAACCACCTTCGTACCAGCCAACCATCGCCTCTGACCAGAATTTACTGGGAGCGGTGACCTCCATGCCACATGAGCAGTTCCGCGCCCAACGGCGGCGGGAAGAGGCTCGCCTCCATTATCGTCTCCTCACCACACGGTGCATCCGCGAGCTCCCATTGTTCGAAAAAACAAGAAGCATCCAGGCGAACCTCGAATACATCGTGCGCGCCCGCTGGATCGAACAAGGGATCTGGGAGGACAGCTGGGATCCTGCTCAGCCAGCGGATGATTCTCTTGAGCCAGCGGGCCCGTGGGAATGGCAGTCGCCCTGTCCCTGGGGTCCATGGCCGCACGAGAGACCAGCCGTACCGCCGCGTCAGCCCACACCCGAACCCGAGCCCCAGCCGCTGATTCGCAATATTTTTGCGACCTCCGCGAGCAGAGCGCCGAAAAAGCCGCCCGTCGTGCCAAGAGCCATCATTGCCCAGACGCGCACCGCCCGGAACCCCAAGGCCTCACGTCCGCGCCCACAGTTCCTATATCAGGTGGCCAAGGAGCGCGAGTGGCTCGAGTTCGAGATCACGTCGAAGAACCTCCCCGTCGAGAACGTCGACCTTGACACACTCGCCTACTGCAGCGTTAGACGCTTCTGGGAGGAAAGCTTCATCTGGAACGACGCCTGGGACCGCTTCCCAGGCGACTTCTGGATGCATGAGACCGATCAGAGCAGCGAGCCGCTACCCACCCCACCTCCTGACGATTCTGCACCCCCACCCTACGACTATGCGACGCGGACACGTGCGCCTCGGGCGAGGAAACAGCGGGTAGGGTCAGGGCCAGTGAGACGTAGCGACCGGATCGCTGCTCGACGCGTCCGGAGAGCCGCGGAGGAAGAGAGGGAGGAGCATCCGCGGAAGAGATTACGACGGGTCTGATTCGTAAATTTGGTGTAATTGGGTTTCTCCCAGTCATAATAAAGCCCGCCTTCGGTTTCGGTGGTAAAGGCGCTTACGGTAGACAAGAATGGATCATGCATACATTCCCAAGCAGATACGCCTCCGTCTTCTTCTACATGTGTAGCCATTTGCTGTTGCTGTGGCATTGCCATAGTCCTGCTACAATGTTTGATATTAATATTGATATAGAAGCAGCGACCGCCATCCACGGCATAACCCAGCCTGCTGCAAACCTCTGGAATGCGGGATAACCCGGAAGTGTCATCTCTGCGAAACGGGCTAGGGTGCCTGCTGTGACGTGTGCAAAGCGCATACCCGACAGCTGAGCCTACGAAACTGGCGGCTCCTGATCATGAGTGTCTGCTAGGGCAAGAATCTCGCGTGCGTGTTCTACGGGCATTCGACTCCACCTTCTCAATGCCCATCAAGGCAGTGAGAGCCAAGGGCTCCAAATTAGCAATGTCAGTCGCCAACATGCGCCCCACTGCGGCACAGTGTCTCAAGTTTGATAGGCTTGGAGCGGTGTCGGGTCGACAAGCCTGCTAAGGCTCACAGGACGACCCATCTGTATCCAATGAAAATATCACGCCAACCCAGCGCCTGAGTGCTAACCGGCACGCGGAAGCTCGCCGCATCCCGTGCAGAAAACTAAAGTTGGCCTTTGCTCCGAAGCTACGCGAGCTGCGCCTACGACCAACAGGACCGTCTTACATTGAAAACGGCCGGGTTTACCGCCGGTACTACCAAGCCTCGTTTCAACTCCCGGCTTTCTTGATATCCCGGGAGCGGGGGCTCATGGCACGGGAGACAAGATTCGAAATGCCAGCCAAATGCTACTCATCGACTGCATGCTTAGTCGTGAAGCTATCACCCTGATCACACTGGCCAGTGCATCTCGTGCTGCTGTACAACAGGGCTCCTCTTCGCTGGTCCGTCACTGTCTCTCGATTATCCGCACCACGGCTATCCATTACTCCATCTCAACCAAGGAAATGGTACATTCACTAGCCAAGTCTAGATCCTCTGTTACTAGCAGCTTGTTCCGCCGATAGGCTTACCTCTGTTTAGTATGCGTGACATGCCGCTGCTCTGAATAGCAACGCCACGTGCGCTACTTTATGCCGTTGATCTTACCTGGATTTACAACGTTGCAGCAGCCAGTGCATTCTGCATTACGGAGTCAGTCGGCGAAACTGCTGTATCCGAAGAACCCAAAGCGGCTTGGGCTACCCAACGATTCCCAGCACCGTCTCACCTTGAAAGCCCAGGTCAGGCTTGCCGCTATACGCGTCAATCCTTTTCAGTAGTCCGCTCTCATACTAAACGTATGCCGACTTAGGTCTGCCTCTTTCCTGGAAGTCCCATCGGAAAGCGTAACCGAAGCCAAACCGCTTCAAGCCCGCTACGGCTAGAAGCTGCATATAGGCTAAGAGTGCCGAGGATACTGTGGATCGATTGAGTTATACAATTTTCCATGAGTCGTGCAAGGCTTTTAAAGCTTCACGCTAGAAGCGTGGCTCGTGTAACGGCTCTCGAAAGTACGACCGCGAACTGCTGGAATAGCTCTTTGAATTTCTCAGCTGTATGTTCCACAAAAGACCAAAAAGGCTTCCGGGTAGACCGGAGTAAGTCGCCGCTATGTAGCCAAAGGGGCAGATACTGGCCTAAGGCGGTTGTTTGGGTGCACAAAACCGACTTGTCGGCCATCGTTGATCAGTTAAGCGAGCTGACCTTTGAGCAAGACCACGGTATCCTCCCACCGCTACGAGAGCCCGGCCCCTTGAAAGGATACATTCTCGGCACTATCGTCATTCGTATTCATAAGGATATTGTACGCGGACTGTTATCATAGTAAGGGTCGTCGATCTAGAGGGACCACTGTCAACCAACGCTCACGACCCACCAAGCTGTAATACGGATGTGACTCGCTATTTGGAATACCGAAAGACCCCCGCGGCGGATGTAGCTCAGGGATGCGTCACGATACGGACAGAGCGAACGAAGAAAGGTCGGATCATAGATGCAGTTTCACGAGTCGCTTAAATGTTTAAATTAGGTATGAATGAGCGAGAGAGGGGTCCCGAGAAGTGGAGGGAAAGGGAACCGAGTACGGTCATCGGTCGGCCTGGAGAACCTAAGCCCTGTGGTAAGACGAATGAACACCACGAGAGAAGATCAGCGGGTTTCTAAGTCATGCTCCACAGAGACTCCATACAGAGGTTGGCTAGAAGCTGAACAATACTATTTATGCATGGCCACGTAGACTCCCAACCTAACCCCACAAACTTCGGTATCGTTTCTGAGGTGGTTCTCGCCTAACCTTTACTCCGACGAGGGTTCCCCGGCCTCCCTTGCCCAGCCCCAGCACTTCAGGTGACACAAGAAGTTGAAGCCAACACGAGCAGTGGCATGAGCCCGCACTCCAAGCCCCACATCTGGCAGTTCCACCAGCAGGTGTTCATCCCGGATCCCATCCTTTGGTCTCCATAATCCGAAGAGAGGCCGCCAAAATGGTGGGGCTGCCGCGGTGGAGGCGCGTGCGGAATTCCTTCACCGCAATCTGCTGGCGAATCCCTTAGGCGGTAGAATCAGACAGTAGATATGAACACTACAGGGTTCTATAGTGGGTTCTTTGAAGAGTTTGGGTAGTATTAACCGGATTTGATGGCTTCAATACCTGGATATTACTAAAGGCGTAGGGTGTTACCACCGCCCTTTATGTTAATGGGCTACGGCTATTAATCTCACACAAGTCCGATTCACTCTAAGTACTTCTCGAACTATGCATTCTTTGCTCTTCATCATCAATCACCCCTCATCCCCGTCCCACTTGATCCATCATTTTTCAGCATCGCCATGGCTACGACAGAGCATCCTTCAGGCCAGTGGTCATGCATCCCTCCATGGGAGACCACGCTTCTCAGTTTCCAATACACTGCGGATACCAGTTATTCCGTGAAGCTTGTCTTCAAGCGCGGTGGCCAGGAGTACATTTACCAAACCGTCACCTCTGTTTTCCCGAACCTCCATTATGCGAACCTCAAAGACGAGAATATGGAAAGTGCTCTAGAACAAGCCACTTTTCACCAGGCTATCCGAATCCTAGACCCAGCATTCGCGAGGATGGAACAACCTGGTCATGTCATGCGCATGTTGCGAATGTCCCACACCATTATCGACCTAAGCATGGAGGCAGCCTTTCGGAACTCTTGCGAATACACGGAATACATCGACCGCATCTATCAAATACCCTATGGCAATCCATCCAAGCTGCCATTGCACGACTGGAACCAGTTCCAAGTCATCGAGACTTTCAAGGATGGTTTCAAGGTACAAGCTCGAGCCGGTACTATCGCCGATGCGCACTCCAAGGGCGAAGTGTACGGATGCATCCTGTTCAAGGATAAAGATTTGGCAGCTGACGGGGCTTACCTTGATTATCTACAAGCACTGGACGACCTGAGAAGTGTTGCTGAGATGAACAGATTCGATGATGACAATGACGAAGAGGATGACGAGGATGACGGGGAGGATCGTGAGTGTTTTGAAGTCCCACGACTTCGAGCGTTTCTTCGCGTCGACGACTATAGCACGTCGGTTGTGGGGTTTGTATTCTCATGGATCAATCCATGGACCAAAGCCTCATGCCTACGTCAGCTTCCTCCTGGTGACCTCCGGAACGGACGAGGTGCGCACCTCTGGACATTATGCTACCAGATGTTCCAGAAGTACCATCGTCTTGGTTATTGCATCACTGCAGAGGGTCGCGAAGATAATATCCTAGACGTGATCGGCATTACGACTTTAGGGCGTCCATTTGTCAGGTTACCAGACCTCGGGACATTCAGGAAAATATCAGAGCCGGCGGGTGATGGACGTACCCAGAGGATTTTTACGTTCTCCGCAAGCAGAAGCGGCGATGCTGCGGCACTTCAGATACTTTCATCCTTCCTGCTGGATAGGAACTTGGACAGCCCACGTTCGTCTTTCGTGGGCAAGAGCCTGGAAACTTCTTCACCGGATCCCCCACGTTCAAACTCACACGACTATCTTGAAAGTCTACCAAAAGAGCTCCTCCACATGATCCTAGACTATGTCTTACTGAGACCGAGTGTCCATTGCACCGAAAAAGGGTTCTGCGCATGGCCTCCACTTGACACAGCTGTCTTTATGGCTTCCAAGTCCCTTCGACGCTCCGCGCTTCTCCGATTCGTCAGGAATCCCTTCGTGGTCGAATACAAATTCCTTGGGACGTTCCTCCGTCACGTTGCCGGCATCAAGATTCGCGAAGATGACAACTTCCTGTCCAACGACCTTGTGCAGGGTGACGTCGAGTGTTGGGCTTCAATTCAAGACGTCACTCTTATTGTGTCCGAGTCAATCTCCTATGAGGGAACTCGTCATGCACTCATGATGCGTGGGTTGTGGGAGAGGAGTGGGCTTGCTCTGTGCGAGCTGCTGAAAAAGAGGGGGAGGGATGAGGCAGATCTAAAGACAAAGGTACAAATTTTCTTTTCCCACAACCCTTTCACGACTCTCCCATACAGAGAAATGCGTAAGCTGCTGCACTCATTCCGGCATTTCTTAGAATTTGCTTCTGTTGAGGTGGCTCTGCCCAATAGGAAAGATCAATGGCGAGACCGTATTTATGGTCTTTTGGGGGCACGGAGCGATGATTTGGACTAAAAAGTACCGCTCGAGTTTCTATAGTAGTACATGAGGGAATGCGAAATGGTGCTAGGATTAATGCTATGCAACGTATGTAAATTTCTACGCGTGCAATTATTCAAAACATCCAAATTACAAGTAATATTCAGGGTACTCTGGACACTTGTTAAGTGCCGAGGCATAATTATTACCGGCTCGGAAAAAAAAAGGGTTGGGTGGGTTTTAGAGAGTTCGGGGACTGGGGGCTAAGAATAAAACAACTCCACACAAGTAGTTCGTTAAAGTAGCTGCAATCCCTTCGCTTGGCGGTTATAATAGAAGATTGAACGGAATGCGCGTTTGCTCTATAATGCAGCGATATTGGAAGAATGCGTCTTTACGTCTCGCTTGGATCTCATATCCAATCTTAGTAGACAATACAGCGAGCTTTCGGCGGTGAGGGCCGCGATTAGCGCCACTGAAAAGAGCCAAGATAATGGAGAGACTTCCGAGAGACCCGCGCAAGTAACCCTAATACCGAGGAGGCGGGTCCGAGACACTCGCTTCACATTGCCAGGTAGCATCCAAAACAGGATCATAATAGTGACGCGGCCTTGGCTGAGAGTAGGCGTGCCCTCCTTGCCCCGATCCTGAAATGATATCCTACACTATATCGAGTCTTAGAGAGGAGGTGCCGTTGCTCTTGCGAACGGGAATGCGGCCCACGAAGTCGCAGGTGATCGGCGAACTTGGGAACGTTTGGCCGCTCATGGGGCGCAAGCCTGTGGATTGAATATAGCATACAGCCAGTTCTCGTCCAGACTCGACGATCTAATATCGGCGTGCGCTACCAGCACAACACTCTGAAATTGGTGTGAATCATAAGCACAGCTGTTTGAAATTGGTGTGCAGTATAGCACCAGCCACGGGGCGTCCCACCTGGTCCAGTTGTAGTAAGATCTGACAGATTGAGGTCATTGTCAGGTGAGAAACACAGACCGGCTTGAAAGAGTGGCGAGCAGTGTGATGGACCGACAATTCGCTTCTGCAAGACAGGGGGTGACCTGGAACTGCCACGTCAGTAGACTCCACTCGGCTCCGCGCCTACCTTGCTCCAGTGTCCGCTGTGGGTTCCCGGACGCATCTAAGATCTTGTGCATTACCCTTGTAAAAAGCCATCCCGTCAAACTGCTCCTTTACACTACTGGTATACTTTTGCGCAACATGGCATCTTCCAAAATTTCCATTAGGATTCATCCCAATCCTCAACACGGCGAGCTTGCAGTAGACATCGCATTCGAGAACTGTAATGCCTTCGATCTCAGAAATCACCACCGAAGAGGTCTGAAGACTGTTATTGAAAGAATCAGCGACCTAATCAAGCTGAGCAGGCGCCTGGAGGCTGTCAAAAACACCTTACTCGATAGTATGCAAACCTACAACGCGGGAGAGACAGCACGCGATAGGACAAGAATTGCGAAGATAGACGCTCACCTACAACTTTTCGAGCGCTCCGTCATCGATGATGAGGATCCAGGTTTTTACATCAAGACATTCGTTCTCGGAACGATGGATACAGCAGACTGGAAGGCCATACTTCCATACGGAAAGGAATTGTGGTCTTGGGCCGCTACAAACCTTACTGATGTCTCAGCCCCCTCAACTGCCTGGCTCCAGACCCTGTTGAGGTCGATACAGAGAATGTCCGTAGGGTTACGGAATCGAAAGATCAAGAAACTCCGAGATGGTAAGAACACCCAAAAGGCACCAGCTACAACTGACAATGGTCAGAAATTGAGAACCATTTTGAACGTGAAAGTGCCCTACGGCCACTAAAGCGGCGACGTCTCCTTGCAAGTAGAGACGACTCCGACCTTGACGAAGATGTCATCACACGATCGCCTCCCGCGACAGGCCGCGATCGAAACCAACAGAACCTCGGAAACAGTCCTATACTAGCTGGAGAGGAGTTCCTGTGCGACAACTCCGAGGCATCGAGAAGCAGAGCCTCTACCAGCCTCCCGGTCCGCGACTTCGCATTTCCTCTGGCTAGCGATGACCCAGAGGAAATTCAAGAGAAATCCCCAGGATCGCTGGGGAAACATGGTTCGAGAGAGAACAATGGCACAGGGTATAGCACGGGGGATACGCCAGGAGAGTCAGGTAAGTAGTGCACATGAAAAACCGCGACCGTCACTTCTGATAATCAAAGGAGCCGTGGAGCTACACACCCTACCAACTCAGGCGTACCTCGAAGATCGGGAAGACTCAGCCCTTCCACGGTCGCGCAAATGCACAAGAAACATGGTGTCTGCATCTCCACCGATCCCGGCTGCGACAGGAGTCGAAGTCAACCAGCGTTTCCTGGAGCAGCAAGTCTCCCGAGCTACCTCATCCACGCCCGTTATCCAACAGCAATTTCAGGGCATGAGCATGCCGCCAGCGAGCGGGCCAGCGGTGGAAAGCCGATGGCCGTCTGCCATAGACGGACGGGCAGGCGCGGAGCCTCGGTGGTACCCGACCGCTGCACCTCAGAAATCCTTCGTCGCAGGGCAATATGTTTTCTTGGACCCAACAGTGGCACGTAAGTTGCTCAGTCGATGAGAATCCTCCGCCATGCTAAGAGAAGATTACCATAGCGGGGACAGCGTCAGAGTACACTCAGTTTGGTCAAGGATTCGCGCAGATGAATCAAAGTCAGTGCGGTAGAAAGAAACACCGCGGATGACGCGTTAATAGCATTAATAGGGCCCGTAGACATTGGCAGCACCCGAGATGGAGCTGAGTTCTCTAACTTGCTCGAATTTCTTCCTCACGTTCTCAATCCTTAAAATACCAACCCCACTCGAACACTCTAGCGCGGGATCCCTCGAATGACACGACGGTATCGGTCTCGGGAACATCGACTCTCACAGCAAGAAGCCCTCCTCCCTCAACCTCTTCTGTCTTGACGCCCTGCACGTACACGGCAATTTTCTCGCCGTTGGGTACTCTGCATGTGCCCATAATAAGCCCCTTGGGTGGTTCCGCTCTTATAGGATTCAAGATGATATCTGCACCTTGCGGAACGGATAAAGGCTGGTAAGTAAGGTAGAGATGCGTGGTTCCGGGTTTTGGAAGGGACGGCTCGGCTCGCCTGAGGTTGGAGAAGCCTTTCTGGGATCAGTTAGTATGCGCAGAATGCCGTCGTGTAGCAGGATCGATGGCGTACGATACCCAGCCGACGGGCGGCTTCTGTCTCCAAGTCATCAACGGTCTCATCTGGCCTAACTATGGTGTATCCCCGTGCCATGATGTGCCCGGCTATTTAGACGTGAAGACGAAAAGATGTCGCAGCGTGAGAAGGCTTTTTCGTGGGCAGAGCTCTGCGTGACGTGTCAGCCTCGCGCGGGGCCGAGAATGTGTCGAGGAGCCCCGAGCACGTGCCCATAAAGTAGGAGGGCACGTGGTGGGGCACACTTGCCAAGCATTCGGAACGGGCCGACATCCTAGTGTGGCCAACCGCTAGATTGCTCGATTTTGGCTTGTACACTAACAAGAGACAGAATGTATAAATATCTATAGGATGTAACGGCGGGCCTCTGCCTCTAAGGATCCAAACACCAAAGAGGGCGGTAAGCCGTATTAGGGGTTTACCTTGAGTGGGTACAAGAGGAGGTGAGCGAGAACGAAGTGACGAATACACGCGACTGAGCACTACGTGTGAAGGCCGTGTTACTAATCAATGGTGTAGATTGATTGTTAAAGGAAGTTGACCACGAAGGGTCAAGTATCTAGCTAAGAGAGTGTGCTTATATACTATAGGAAAGTTCTATCAATCTGGTGTTGCTTGGTGTAGCCGGGCTACACTGGGCGACAGTTGCCTTATGTTGCC
>JAJVDC010000396.1:0-12331 GCA_021436925.1 Neofusicoccum ribis
CTAGATATAGTAGATATTTATAAAATCGTATCCTATAAGGTAGTCTATAAGAGTACGTTCCTTAAGCTTCTTATTACGAGGAATATTCTTATCTAGTATATATACTTTATAGCTATATATACGAAGATATAAGATATTAGGCTTCTTTCTATAAAGTAACTTAAATAGAGTTCTCTAGCTAAGCCGGCGGGAAGAAGTATAATTAAAGATATATACTACCGCTTAAATAGTCTTAGGCTATAGACGATCTAGTAGGTTAGTATCTACTCGTAAAGCTCTTACCTTAAGAATAATAAGATGGTCTAACTACTTAGAGTTCCCGTTCTACTAAGGTGTATAAGGTGATAATATCTCCTAAGTAATGCCCCGTCTTCTAAGCTCTTAACTAAATATATAACTAAGCGATTTCTCGCCGTTAGAGCGTAGAAAGGCTGTTTAATAATTAAAGCGGACCTTAAGGAGTTGTAAGAAGTCTAGAATAATATCTAGTACTTCTAATTTAAGCGTGTAAGTCTTCACTAGAATAAAGTTAATAGCGGTGTATTCTAAGTACGTAATATACTAATCACTATTAAATACCGTAACTATACTAATTATATCAACTAAAGCTTAAAAGAATAGCTTATAGCTTAACTTCTCGTATATAGAAGAGCGTAAAACTAACTAGTATACCTTAGTTAGAGCGTAGGTGTTATAATACTAGAATAGTATTATGTCCTCCTAGAGTATAATACCGTTTATTATATCTAGAAGGACTTGAATAGCGTTTTTACTAGCGTGTGTAAAAATATTATATAGTGTTTATATAGGGAGCGTGCGAATAGCTATATCTACCTTAATACTACCTAAATCCTACTAGGGATAATCTATCTTATTAAGCTTAATAAAGAATAGATTCTAATAGATTACAAAGCGATAGACCGTCCAACCCTTATAGTAGAGGTGTATATAGTAAGTATCTATATCTAGGCCCTTACGTTTAGCTCTAGTAATTAAAATAAGGTTGGCTATAAAGGTAGAGACGTAAGTAATATCTCTTAATATAAGAGACTTGATTCTCTATAGTCCTATAGCGTTAACTATAACGTCGCTAAAAGAGGTGACTAGAAGCGTAATATTACCGCTTATAATCGTATTCTTTAGAGTAGTATTACGAGTCTTTATAAAGCGGTACTCTATATATTAATTATATATATAATAAGACGAGCCTAAATCAAGAATCTATAACTACTTAAGAGTAGTAGCCGTAACCTTACTCTTACTTAAGAAGGCTATTCTAATAATAGTGGCTAAAAAGTACTAAGAGCCGTTAGATAAGTCCTACCCGCTATTCTTAGTAGTTAAGGTCTACTTTAACTTCTTATCTACTTTAGGCTAAGTTAAATTAATACTCTTATATTATAAAATAGTAGCATTAACTATTACCTTGATTCGAGGATTCTTTAAGGCTTTAGCGATCTTTACTTATACTTTCTTACTTAGTATCTAACTTAAAGGACGTATGTTCTTATTAAGGTAAGGGTATTCGTAATACTAATAAGTAGTACTATACTAATACTTTAGAGTTGTCTTACCTTTCTCTTCGCTACGAAAGGTAGTAGTAAAGGCTAAAATAGACTTCTCTTTTACTAGTATAAGGGTATAGTAACGTTAATAATAGTACTCCGTTAGATAGGTAATCTTAAGGACCTTAGTAGGGTTCCTCTAGATCTCGGTTATAAGACTAATAGTAAACTCTAAATCGACGTGTAATAATATAGTTAGGAATATAATAGTACCGTCGTTACTATCTATATAGAGTAACCTATAGACCTTTGCCCTACGAGCTAGATTTTCCTAGTTAGATAGTCACTTAAAAATATTCTAACGCTTAGAAGCCTTTCTTAACTTATTAAGTTATAGTATAAGGGTCTACCGTGTAAGATAATCTAAAGGAGTAATATACTACTTTAGAACCTTTAGGTAGTAGTAGGAAGAGGAGGACTCGGCTCCGTAAAGGACTAGAAGAAGATAGGAGGTAATAGAGTCTTTAATAAGATCTAAAAGATTATTAAGAGATCTCTTCTACTCCTTATACTCCTTTAGTTTAAGCTTATAGAGGTCGAGTACTTCCCTACTCTAAGTTGAAGGAATAGTTAGCTTTATTTCTACCTTTAGAAGCGTCGGCTTTACTAGATTAATAAGTTCCTAGATATTAGCCTTTTATATACGTTCTTTAATAATAGAATACTAATCTTCTTATTACTATAAGCCCTTTAGGACTAGTATAGTCTTTAAGGAGCTTATAGCGTCGAGATAGGTTAATTAGATAATTTAAAGATACTTAAATAAGATAAGAGAAGTATATAGGTAATAATAGGTAATTAAAGGACTATTATTTAATAATAATAATGCAAAGCGGAGGTTCTATAATGCTCTTTACGAGAGAAAGAGGGCACTAATACTAAAAGTACTATCTAGATGCCGCGGAATAACGAAAAAACCACTTAAAAGAGGTTTAGGAGGATCGTAGCGTTAATAGAAGGTATCTAATACGCTTCCGGGCTTATAACTGTTGAACTATTAAGTGGTGGCAGAATGAAGTACGATTCTTGGTATTAGTTGGTGAGGGGGGCAGGAGAGGTGCCCGACTTATCCTCAAACTCGGCGCTATACCTAATCTTGCAACTAACGTACACGTGATTTCCAACACCTTTGTCAATTAAACTTGATCGTAAGCACTTTTTATTTTAGTTGTGTCTAACCAACACGATATAATCTGAATAGACCAATCCAATCCAATCCATATATCTTCAGCATGCTCTCTAGAGATCCGGGTGATGCAAGTCGTGTAAAGGACGGGAGGGCCAATGACACGGCTACCTCTGGACTCATTATTCTTAGTCTCCTGATACGTGGAGAAAGCGGCGGCCAAACAATCTGCTTTGCGGAACTCAAACTCTTAACGCGCATCATCACTTAGTCTCCCCTCTTCAACACTACAAGTTCGAGGCTCTCAGATTCACAGTCTACGTACATATAGGCCTTGCGGGAAATTTCCTCGTCTATCCAGGCGCCGGTCGAAAGAATTTACCGTTCCATCTCTATACGGGTCGATTAAGGCTGGAGACCGCGACGAGTAGCGATTGGCAGCGTGAAAACCCTACGTGTCCTGCTCTTTCGTATAAGCACCCATCTCAAGAAAAGAACCTTTATAAATGCTGCAGGCCTATGCTTCGTGGCCCATAGTGTACATTAAAAATTAAACCAGGTCCAAATACAAGGCCTCTTCGGCGGGGTGTGCAAGATATTTCGATAGACTAGGCTGGAGTAATAGTACCGAGTGCTCTTCAGTGACCTGCTGTCCAAAAATGCTGGGCCTTGCATCTGATAACAACTTGCCTCGCGGGTGACTGCTTCTTCGTGATGCGTTCTGACATGTACTTTGCACCCTTGCTCCAGCAGAGCTGTCAATGTTGGCAAGATCTGCAGCCGGAGCCCTGGTATCTTTGAAGGGAACGGATTCTTCCGATCTGGCTGTGCGAAATTACTTGGGCTGTGATACATTGGCCGTTGCTAAATACAGGGAATGATCCGCACGAGTGGATATAATTACATCAGCTTTTCTGTCCTGCCTTCAGGAGGTGCATGGAACGTAGGAACAGCGTGTGTGAGTCTACTTATGCCAGTCGGTATAAAATTGTCAAAGATGACAACTCCACCAGCCGAAACTTGGCACGGCTGTGCCAGAAGCAGCAGGAGGACATATACGAATTACCTCGTCTATTAACGCAGTCACGTATTTCATACTCTGAGTGCTGATGATACTGATGTTTGACTTGCTTGTGAATGTGAAGCGGATCTCGTCAACCACATTGGCCGTGATATCGGAATGCGCTGCCGAGAGGTACGTGGTATCAGATAGTGCCGTTATGGCCATGACGTATCCGGCCATCGTCAAGACGTGAGCGCTTGCTTTGATTTCTTTCAAGGTAAAAGCATATGAGGCTGGGCTGGACGGCCGGTCAGACTCAGTCAACTGCTTTGCTACCATCTGGCTCATCAATTCCACGTGTTGCTCATTTCTACCCGGGTTGAAATCAACAGGATGCGGCATTTATGCCTATGCGGCAAGGTGCCTGTCCTACATCCTTATGTTGAAGTGCCTCGCGAAGGTCCTGCCTGGTCCACCATCCCAAACCCCGCCCGGCATGCTCACGATAACCTTCACGGAGACTCCTTGGCATAATTTTCTACTTGCGGCGATCGTACAACACGACTCGCGTGGACTGGCGGTCCAAGTTCATAAGTACCCAGTGCTTTTCGACACCACCGACTTACCACCCACCACCCGCCGCCCTTCCTCACCATCGCCGTGCATCCAGCCGCCTCCAGACCCGCCCCCACACTCCCCCAGAAAGCGCCGTTACATCCCCCACGCCACCGACACCGAGCTCGCGCACAAACTCGCCTTCAGGCCCCGCCAGTCTAAGCGCCCACACCAAGCTATACCACCACGCCGTTGTGCAGCCCGTCATCGACATGCAGCACGCGTGTGGGCGTCCCCTCGCGGACGCCGGCGTCTTCCACGACAGCCGGATCCCGCCGACGTCGCCCACGCCGATCTCCACCGTCGAGCTGGATTTGCAGGGGAGCGCTGTGCGGTGCGACAGGCGGGTTGGGGCTGGTGTGGTCTGGTCCCAGGGGTGGTGCGTGGCCCCCTTTCGCCTCCAACGTTCTCCTCGTGGCTTGCAGGATTGTCATGCGTAGGGGAACCTCAAAATACCTACCGTCAACGCTGGACACACGCAGCTGATTCTAAGCGCGGTGGTACGGAGATTGAAAGCCTGAGGATACTCTACAATGAGATAAGGAAAACCAAAAAAGGGTAGCTTGGTTTTGGGGGAAAATTCCGGATAGACCGTTGAGCCGCTCTGTTGGGCGAGTGCATCATGGCTACGAGAAGTCCGGCTCATGTTTTGGATCGAGGACGGACCCGTTTGCCAATATATGTCTGCAAGACAATTTAGATGACCGTGGCAGCGGGAAAGACGGACACCAACCTTGAGTCATCAAGCTTCAACGTGGAGTGTGTATCGTGAAGTATGAATTTCAGGCAGCTGCTCCGACACGACGTTAAACAAGTTCTCATGAACAGCATTCGCCATCTTCTCCCTGACGGACTCCTCCAGCTCGTCTCTCAAGGTAGCCAGAGACTCTGCGGCCGTATCGTACTGCTCGTTCACATCCTTCTCGACATACTTCGCAATCCAGTCATGCGTGCAGTGGTCCAGGCGCTGGTCGATGTGAGGCCGGATGTCCTCCAGCAGACGTGGCGCTAGGGAGTCCAGTAAGCGATTGCGAAACTCGTCGCTGGTGGCGGATCTGTTGGTCAGCTCAGCCTCAACGGTGGAGAGCCGCTGCTCCATGGCCTGGACAGCTGTGTTCTTTGCCGCTTGTGACTCCAGTGCATGCAACCTCTTCTCGATGGCATCAAGGCGGTCTAGGACGTAGCCGTCCTCCATTGGACTACCGGGGGTAGTAGGCGGATCTCGGAATTTTTCCGTGAGTTGGTCGACTTCGGCGCGCAGGAGGGTAAGCTCGGAAGGGGATGGTTTCTTCGGGGACGGCTCGGCCAAGTTCTCACGGGAATTTTGTCCTACTCTGGTAAGCGAATGTTCAATGAGTAGTACAAGCCGGACATACTCTTTCCTGCGGCTCTTGGAGCACTGGACGAGGTGGGGGAGCGTCTCGGAGATCCGGGCTGGACCTCGTCATAAGCTGGCGGCTCCTCGCCAGTCACCCTCGAAGGACCGACGCTGACTTCGGAACTGTGTGCGGAGCGTAGGGTGAATGGAGACAGTAGCTCGCTGATGTCTTTACCACCCCTACCTTCGTACAGCATCTCCATCTTATAGTGCCGAGGTCTTGCCTGGAGCCCGGCATCCTTATCGGCCAGGATGGTAAGGTGCTCCAGCTGCAAGCCTTCACTCGCAATGAAGATGCTCAGAGCTCGTGTGCTTGTCAAAGACCTTAGGATTGCCAGAATATTCCCACCAGGCTTGCCTCTTGGGTATAAACGGGCCGTATCTGAAGGACCCACAACGGTTGGAGGCTTGGCGAGCTGGAAATCTGTCTTAACCAGATCGTGCGAAGACACCTTACCCACCAATGACCGCCGTACAGGCGCCGGGACCGTGGTAGCGAGGGGCGACACATGGACGGCGCTGACATGGCCGGGATCAATTAGGGCATAGATGTTAAGTTTCAGTCACGTGAATTGAATGTGATCTAGACGGATTGCTTGATTGAAGGAAGGCGGTAAGCCAGTCTGATATACAGAGAGGTGAAGGTTGCACATGACTTGACACGTGATAAGGTACACGTGATTCTCAACAATGGACACAGCTGTGGATCGAATCCACTTGGAAGGGGACTCGTATACGGAAGGCAGCCGTGTTCTTAGACGTGTCAATACTAAGAAACAGGGTTACCGGAGGGTCTGGACGTAAGAAGACAATGGAGGCATCATCGACATCACGCCAGCTTGGTACCACTGGCGCCTCCTCGATGTGATGTGGGCCGTTAGACCTCGGGCCAGCATCTATTGCCTATCCAATCTAAGCATCTCAGTCAGTGGTTGCAAAAATTCAAGCGGTACCAAAGCAGGGGGAGAAGAATAAGGAATACGATCACCGTCTCGCATTTCAACGCGAGAAATTTCCCACCCGCCCAGGCTTTTCGACGTTGAGGTCTGGAGCAGCCTTGGCTCTGGCGCTAACGCCATCACTGGACTGCAAGAGGGATGCGGTGATAGAAGAAACGGCGGTCACCCATTCGGCAACACGGTCCCAACAGTCCAGTAGTCTTGCAGCGCCCTTGGCTCTGCAATTTGCGGGACTGCTCTGTGTCTCTGGGCGCGATCGGCAGGGTCTGCCCGCAGCCACGATGCGTCTTCCAGCAAGGCGGTGCGGACGGACGGTCTGAAGGCGCCGAGATAGAAGATACGGCAATCCGTCTGTCCGGAGTGGGTGCCCCTACAGACCCCCGGTGCTACCCAGGTGCACGAAGCATGGCCTGCTCTTTGTCTCTGAGGCGTCCGGCTTGCAGGTCCAGTGAGCCACTACCTACCCCTCCACGCACCTAGCTTTGCAAAGCACCCGAGCTTGAGTGTAGATGGTGTGAATGGAATCGAGCTTCGCTCTTTGCTGCCGGGGATCGCCACGGTAACTGAGCCGAGAGTCAACACTGCGGCGAGGCTGACAGGGCGCATCTAGGACACCGAGGCCGAGAAGCAAACAGGCCAGCGCAGTAGCTGTTACTTCCAAAGCCAGAGGCGCCACCGTAGAAACGCCACGGCTGTCAACACGTCGCCGGGCTGACTGGGCTCAGGCTAGGACAAAGCGGCAGCAGGAGAAGAGGTACGGTCGAAGCAGGCCATACAGCCGACACCGGTAAGCCGGGGAGGCGAAGATGGGATGAAGGCGTGTGGGTACGTGATGATGGAGAGGAGGGGAGGTTGGGTCGAGGTCGAGTCGGGGCGGTCGGACTTGGTCAAAGCGTCGACGCACGTGACAGCGCGACCCTGGTCTTAAACCAGAACCGTCCTACCGTCCGCCGCAAAACAACCACCTCGCACCATCTCTATCTAACCTCTCACCTACCTCGACACCCACCATGCGGCCCCTCCTCCGCCCAATTCTCACAGAGACCAAGATATCGTCAATATCCAGGGCCATGTCTCTGTCTCGTGGGCAGGTCCTTCCAGGCGCTCGGTGGGATTATTCCGTCATCGAGCCTCTTAGAGGAGATGGCACGCATACCTCTACAGCCTTCAAAGCGAGGATCGTACCGAAGCGTCACGGCTTTGATGTGCCTCAGTGGTCTGCTCCTTGCATCAAGCATATTGGAATTCGAATGCTGATTCTGTCACTCAGGGCGGTCATCAAATACGCTCCATCAGGCAAGGAAGTGGCCAGGGAGAACCTGAAGCGGGAATGGGAGACATACTCCCATCCCAGCATCGCTTCCAGCGCATGCTTCCGGAAGCTTTACGACTTGATCGGCGATCCCACAGCTTTCGAGAATGACACGAGTGCATCACCCTGTCTGGCTCTTGAATGGCTGGACAGCACCTTCGCGGACGCCCTGCCCGAGCTCAACAGGCGTACTTATATACTCATCACGGCTATCGTCGAAACGATCATGACCAGTTGCATCAGCTTTGGCGAAGTCGGACTTGTCAACACAGGTAGTTCCTTTGCCCTCAACGACTGACCTGTACTAACAACCCAGACACGAAACCTGCCAACATTCTGCTCTCGGGTATGGGCACTGACGATCCTGTTGTCAAGATAGCGGATCTCGGCCTTAGTAAGCATACACCACTTGGTTTTGTACGGCTTGTGCTGACCTTTTCTCAGCATTCACCGATGGCTCGAGGTGTAAGGTCCAGCCTTACGCCATGCGCGCTCCCGAAGTTTTCCGAGGTCTGCCGTTCATTGACCGGTCTCAGGTCTGGGCATGTGCTGCAATGCTGCTTTGCTGGCTAAAGCCAGGCATCTTAGGTGCCGCCGACATGGATGCTGACTTCCTCAAGAATACTTGGTGCATCGCAAAGCTCAGGCGGCTTTTTCCCGACTGGAACGATCCGCCGGTCGAAGATAATGTCCACTCGCGCGAATTTACGCTCAGCAAAAGGATTGCTGAAGAACCCGGGCTGATACGCATCTCATCTCTAGAGGATGAGATGCGAGGGATGCACCTACTACCTGTGCTGAAAGATTTGCTTAGTCTCATGTTGGTTGTCAACCCGGATAAAAGACCGTCTGCTGCACAAGTTCTGGCATCACAGCAGTTCCAATCATTGAAGGAATCTCTCGTGGTATGAAGTAGGAGACTGAGTCACTGGTTTGTACATAGAAAATTAATAACACTCTACTCTTTGCCAACTGAAGCTTTCCACCTAGCTTGTTACCAAGTAATCATATACGTAGGTCTCGTGTATGGCTTCGAGACAGTAGGATCTCTGGTCTTTTCTAGCGTTACTTTACTTGTCCCTCTCTGACGACGGTAGTAGCGCCTCGGTTGCCAGCCCCTACACGAATACATCCGAGTAGTCCTTTACCCGCAATAGCTGGCCTAAATCTTGATCAATACGCAGCACCGCTAGACAGTGAACGCGCCCGCTATCAAACGGCTACTTGTTATGTTACTTAGGTAATAACTATATGATTGTAACTACAGCCGGAGTTGAAAATACTACCATCTCTTTTGTGGATTTATATGTCCCCATTCGTCGAAACTCATTCTGCGACTGACCAGTCGGTGTTATAATAAGTCCCATACTTTCAAGAATGCTATGAAAATGGAGACAATATAGATTGGGCGGATTCATGTGGTCCGTCAAGATCCAACCAGCCTCTTTTGCTCTACGAGGTTGTTCATAGTCAAACTTAGCATTAAGTTTATTCCCCAGCTCGTCGACTATCGCTTTAGTCTCTTCGGAATTGGTGATGGTAGCCACTTTGTTCATATATCCCCGTACTCTTATTCCGCCTTGTATCTTCATCCCAAGATCTGTAGGAACACTTTTTATGGAAGTGTCGAGAATTGATACACAATGTGCATTGCAGGAATGCTTCTCCTCAAAGCAGTCCGCGTCTATGTAGGAAATACTGTAGGGTACCGACGCCCATGACCATGAAGGGGCCATGCCGAATGGATCGCCGTTGCTTTTGCCATACGCTTGAATTTCCCATAGAAGGTCCCAGGACAGATGATTTGCCCACAGTCCAGCAACGTCCCGGTCTTGGGCCGCGCGTAAGCTGAGAAAGGAAGTGCGTAAACCAGCTAGTGTCACCAGCCTGTCCTCCGGCTTGGTAAGCTGCCTCTGACAATAGTCCTCGAGAAGGCGATGCCAATCAAAAAATGTGGGCGATGTCGGTAGCTTCAGCGCGACTTCCTCGTAGTAAGGCTCTATGGAGGCATTATCAAATTGCCGCCCATGCGCACACTCCCAGAGCATCCCGCCTAGCCCAAATGTGATGTACCGTGTGGATAGTAATTGTTCCTGAAACGTCCACGCACGAGTATGCAGTCTCGAGAAATAGCGTTCGCGTGCATCACAGTCTGGCCCGACGAACACTGGGCTGTGGTATGGTGACCATGACCATATTGATGGAAGTAGGGCAAGCAGGTCGTGACTAAATCCCGCAGCGTGCTGAATTCCTTGATAAGCGTCCTCTGAAGTTCCCGCACCGATGGTGAGGATGGCGTTTTCGTATACACTAGCCATCTGTGATGATTGTTCTTTCCAGTCGTTGCGAGCCCCAGAACAGGGTCCCTGGAGGATACATAGCGCATCGACCCAGAGGAAGCGGATGCCAAGCGAGCGAGTGATGTTGATAGCGTCACGGATCGTTTGCGGAAGACATGCCATGTCGATTCCTTCCACCATGCTGTCTTGGCTTTCCGGAGTCAGTGTCGTAAAGCTACGAGTACCCCAGCAGTAGCTCAAGGCAACATATCTTCCCTTGGGACCCCGGTACTCTTCCTCCTCTTCTATCCAGATTGGGTTCAGCCAGAGACATACAGAGTCGTCCTTATCGTCGGGATGGCCTAAGTCGATAAGTCTTTTCGGAAGTTTAGATTCAGTTGCTTTGGGACACTTCTGATGGGCTGTGAAGCACTCCGATATCCAGTGAGATGCCAGACCTACGGCTTCAGTCCTGGTAAGGCAATGGAACGAAGAACTCTGTCAAACCGGTAGAGGGTGACCCTGTTTGAAGTTACCATCGCAGATAAGGGTTACCGGACAATCGATCTCTTACCATACGGTGTGTATATAGTCAACCACGGTGGATCTCTATCCTCAGGCCCTGGAAATGGCGGATCCAGTATGAGGGCTATCGCAGCACTTTCCGACCCGAAGAGTGCAATGTTTTGGTTTCCAGTACTCAGGATGTTTGAAAATGTCGTGTCTGCCTCATCTCTGCTCATTCTTTTGGTCCCCCGGCTGACATGCTGGACCTGGTGAAGATATTCCTTCTTGAGGGCGCTTCTGATAAGATTGCATAAACGACAGGGATTTGCAGAGGAGGCCGATCGTTCCAAGACTTGACCGCTATGAGCAAAGCCACATGGGCTCTCCAAAGCGTTCAGCGTGATGCTCTTGCACAAATCGCACAGGAAACCTGCACCTTTCAATGAAGGTTGAGTAAGCTGTGAGGTCTGACCAGCATCACCGCATGGCCATGGAAAAAGCGGAGGGCTTGGATGTCTGATCTTGTCGGAATCAAATATTCGGCTTGGCTGGAACATGTTCTTTGACATGATGTCGGAATAGCAAGGAAAGCATATAGAGCGGTAGGTAATAAACCAGAAGTCGTCCAGGGCTCATGGTACTTGTGGGTTGAAGGGCCCTCCGAGGACTGTAAGAACAATCTGCTGCTGTTGACGCGGTTTCAAGATGGGAAGGGGAGAAGAAGAAGACGAACGAACAACTTTTCGCCGCGATGATACCGAAGTATCAGAAGGCGGCGGTGTTGAAGAGTGAACAAGTGGGAGCGAAAGTGTTTTTCATCACCTCGGTAATACCTAAGCTGCGCCGCAGCGGGGCAATAATCAACTGGCTGCTGCCTGCGCTGCGCCCCACGCTGAATCATCGCTCCGACCTCCCGAATGCCGACATCGCACTTGCAGTAAGTGCTGCCTTGACGCTCAGAGAGCTAATTGACCTCACGGTCAAAGTTGACGATCAAACCAGATGTCCACCCGACTGTAAAATTAAGCACCCTCACGAGCCGCCTTGAAGCTCACGTCATTTGTGGAACACAGTCTCCACCGCACATGCCTTTGCACTTCAACCTTCTTTCCTCACTGAAAAGCTACGGAATCAAACCTGACTCCCTATTCAAGTAAAATAAGTAACAAGGTGTTTCGTAGGGCTGCAATGCTTACTACCACGGTTGCCGTGCGAGATGCGTGGCCAAAAATGAGCTTCGTAGTAGCAAATTCAGTATTGCGTACCATATCGATATCGAGGCCATGTCATGCGCGGTCAAGACTATTTGCTCCCGTGCCACTCGCCCGCAGACAGGTACCTTTATGTCAGACAATATGAAGCCTATTGGCACGAACTAGTGATAGTGCGGCGTCATGCTTTTGCAGTTCGATACTTTAATTCTCCGATGCTGTCGAAACGGTGCGAGAAAGAGGACGCCGCTTGTTTTCCCATTATTGCTACTGAGGCCTGCTATATACGTGTAATAATCGGATTTACGGAAATACGCATAAATGGGGTGAATGAGGTGTGTGGGGATAGGTGTATGGTGCGGCAAAAAGTAAAGAA
>JAJVDC010000397.1:0-12324 GCA_021436925.1 Neofusicoccum ribis
CTTGCCCTTGGACGTATGGGTCGTGGACTGCGTGGGCGGCGAGCACGGATTGGAGGATGCCATGGAAGGCGCGGTTCTCGCGGAAGGTTTGCGGGGTGGGTGGGATGGAGGAGGTGGATTACAGCGGCTGGACAAAAAGGCGATGGCAACACACCGAATGCGTAAGCTGCTCTCTCAACTCCTACAGCTATCAGTCGATGAAATCTAGAGTGGGATAATCATCGCCTTAGATAATGTGCTGGGGGTAGAGCCGCCTTGTCGTCGCCCATGCCCACTAGCGACGTCTGGTATCGCATGAAAACGAAAAGTGACTATAAGAAGTACCAATGTGTTCGGGGCTAAGGGCGCGGTGCATGGAAGCCAAAAGAAAACGATCTGGTGGGAGAAGGAGCTCCTACTGGGCGGGGGGCGGGTAATGGACACGCCCGCGGCTCCTAAAATCAGTTGCGTACAAAGTTAGTGTGTGCCCAGCGCATCGCGCTAACCAGGCAAGACATTACACCCACCCGAGTGAGCACCCGCCTGGTAGTAGTAGATGCCTCGGATAAGACAAATGCAACACCGTTCATTGCGGTGACCTTGGTTAGAACCTTACCTCCAGAAAATAGCACAACTATTGGGAGCAAGAGCACCGCGATAGCCATCAATGCACTTGAAGAAGATGATATTTACCATTCTGGGAAGCAATCGAGACCTGTCTGGACATCAATGCGGTTCTTGCCGGGTTGCAGGACTAGAGAGGATCGTGAGATACGAGCGGGGCCTCGCAATCAGCTTATGAAAGGTTAAAGGATGTGTTGAAAAGCGGGGTAGATACGGGTTCGGCCAGCCAGCTACGTTACTGAAGGCCCACAAGCTGAGCTCCAGAACTAAAGTGGCCGGCAGATACTCTATATTTGCTTAGGCATAAACAATATTAAATTTAGGGGACATCCCACCATTGTAGAAGAGGTCTGTTATCTCTCCGGCGGCCTAAAGGCCCGCATTGGGTTGAGAAAGTGCAGTGACCCGTTCTTGTTGTATCAGCTGTCGGTGCTATATTGGGAAGCATTATTGGCAACGCCACTAAAGAACCACAGAAGCTGGAGATCGAGGTGTAGGTTGCGGCGCCGAGGGTGACGGGGACAACGTGGTGGCAAAGGAGAGCAAATACACGCATATAGACATCTGTAAAAGAGAAAGAGAGGGAGAAATCGGCGACCTTAACCTCCTCTTAAACCCACGGCACGTCTATCGTCTCTAAAAGCCCTAGGTGTATCGCGCCCATCAGCGCAGATAGCTCACGGCATACCACATCCATGTGAGCGTCCACCTCGGCCAGAGCGCGGCGCCGCCGCTCGGTATCCTCCTCGCTGTCATTGCCGTCAGCGTGGAGTACCTTGTTCAGTTTTACCGGCTCCACTTCGCGACGCAGCTGCTTATAGATGCGTGTTAGCGCTCGATCTCGGTGGTAATATCGAAGGATTTTCCCGTCGTGAAGGTCGTGTCATTGTTGGTCGTCGTGTCAAAGAGAGAGACGGCATCGTTGTTGTTGGTGGTGATATTATTGAATATGGGTTCTGCCCTCGCGGTGTCGAGGAGGGAGACGCTATTGTTTTTGTTGCTGGTGCTGCTGATGCTGCTGAGTATGTGGTCTGCCCTCACGTTGAACCAACCGCGGCGAGAACGAATTCTTGGAATTACGCCTTACAACCACGCAAAACCACCCCGCAACACGTGTCGAATTGCCTCGTCGGCAATCTGCTATCGCCCCTCTGATTGAGAGCGCTATCGAGCTATACGACAATGCCCTCGGCCAACCAACGCAGGCCGAGCTTAAAGCGGCCATGAGCTTAGTCCTCGAGACCACAGTCCCATAATGTAGGCCCGAGTAGCAGCGCTGCCAACAACGGCGATGGCGTAGACGCAGCCTGACCTGGCGCCGAGCCCAACCGAGATGTATCGTAAACTGGGTATCAAGCTTACGGACCCGTAGGTGCTTAATTACCTCCGCTCGCAGCCCTAAGCCCACCTTGAAGAAGGTATTGACCGTGCCCCGATATAAACAGGGAACCAGCAAGAGAGGAGGTACTACAGAAAAAGCACACGGCTGGGTGGAGACCTTTAGAGGCACAGTGCGAATCGTAACGTAGACGTACGGCGTCATCGTGAACGGCGTATCTACCAAGTCAATAGACCTCTCTGATATAGAGGATGTCATGAAGCTACTCCAAGGAGAGAACAAGCCACTACTCCCAAATGAGATCAAATACCTGGGTTGGCTAACGAATGCTTCCGCTAGTAAGAAGGTATAATGGAGTACGGCCACATAGGAACTCAGTGTCAAGCACTGCAAGCCTATGGCTACTACGCAGGCAAGCACAGCTCCAAGGAAAATATGAAGGAGAGGGTTGGGCGAGCTGTTACGGCACAGCCTTCACAGGGTCTAGAGAAGAGGTGAAGAAGCAGGCAAGCGGGGCGCAGACACGTTCCGAAGAAGCCCCAAGAGAAGAGATCACGTGCGGAGCCACTTTGGATCTATACAGATCCAAACACCCCAGATCCACCCACCATAGATCCAACACTCTCAGATCCAGATTGTTATAGCTTTCCTACCGTATATAAGCTTCACTCCTTAGCTAGTATCTTAACCCTTCGTGGTCAACTCAAAGTACCAATTTCACCCATTGCTGGTAACGAGTCTTATCACGTGCATTGCACCCTTCACGTGACTATTTACTTCTCTCTACGCTTGTCCTTACCACTCTTGTCCTCAAGGTAAACCCTTCGGTTACCCAACTCCTGCACGACGACTCCGAATTCGTGTGGTAGAAGGCACTCCGTTACACCGAGTCCTGTGCCATCCTGCTCTTGCCTTCCTGCCGATTCCCGTCGTGCTATCCATCGCTGCTTGCAGCTTTTTCGTGATCGTCCAGTGCCTGCATACCAGCGAAGTCTTGCCACTACATCAGACTCTTGACTCACGACGGCCAGTGTGAGAGCCCACGCCGCGGCCCGTGGTGAGCATGTCATCGGGAAAATACAATCTCTTGCTTCTATCGCTTGAGCACTTCTTCAAAGAGAATGACTAGCGTCATGTTTCTGTCGTGGTTGAGATTCTGGCCATCGTTGTCACTCGTAGAAATGGGCGTCATACTTGAGCTCCGGAGTAGTCGCCTCCAATACTTGTGCCGCATTAGTAAACCTGTTGAAACAATATGAGAAAACTCAAATTACGGTAAACTCCATTCGTCTAGTAGATTGCATGTTAATAATAGGAAAAAATAAGATACTTCCTGTCTCCCTTTGGGTAGATGGAAAAGTGACTGGTGAGGAGTCGAGTGGCGGTGATGAAAAAAAAAACTATGGGTATGGTTCCTGCGTCCTAGTCTGACCATCTTCATCCAAGCACGGACTCGACAAACCACGGTCGATATTCTTTTTCGGCCCATTCAGCCAGTCTGCGCAGAGAGGAAATCAGCGTATAAATCCCCAAAATTGAAGCCGTTGAACCGATGGCCATCTCTTGAACGACATCCAGCCTCCGCTCGGACGCATTGTCGCCAACTTTGGCCATGTATAGTTTCCAGTCATGCCCTTGCACCAGCACCAGTGGCAAGGCCGGGATCTTCTTCGATCCGCTCTGAGTAGAAGTCCGCAGAAGCTGGCGAAGTCGGGTTATGTGTGCTGATACCCAGATGAGAAGCTGCTTGTCGGCTTGCGTCTTCCCCTCTCCAGACCGCTTGGTCTCTATGCTGATGACAATTGGTTGGTAGCGGAGGTGCGCCTGAGCAGTGTGATTGATCGTGGTCCCGGCATCGCGTTCGACCTTGTCCCGAATGCGGCTCTTCAGGTCGTCCGACGGCTCGAGGATGACGGCATAATCGACCTTCTTGCCGCTCGTCTCTGGGAACGGCGAGCAATGGAGGCAAGACCGCAGGATGCTCGCCGTGGAGATATCGCGGTACCACACACGGCTTTCCCTGCGTCTCTCCCCCTGCAGAGCCAGCCGCAAGACAGTGGAGTGGACCTCCGCGTTCCAGGCCGCCTCGAGGAGCTGGTTGACCTGGCATTCCAGCGAGGAGGCCCGGAGGTCGCAGATCAAATGCCACTCGTAGACATGCTTTTTCATGGCATCGCCCAGCACCTCCCCGGGGTCTGGTGCCGAGAAATGCTTGTCCTCCAGCGCTTTCCCCAGCGGGTGTGTCGCGCACAGCGCTCTCACGGATCGGGGCACCACTCCTTGGCCTTGTTGTAGCTTCTCCAGCGCGGCAAGCAGGTTGCTTTCGTCAGCGAGCAGTGTCGCGCGGATTTCTGGATCGAAGGAATGGTACTCTATCCGGTATGGCTCGGCCCTGGGCGGGTCCTCCGGTTGTGCGGGAAATGGTTTCAAGTAGCGAGGCCAGCTTTGCTTCGTCCTGATTGGGCGAGACTTCCTCGTTGTAGCACGCGAAACATATGCGGAAGGACGGGAAGGCAGTGGAGAGTCGAACGTGAATTGAGCTGAGCTGAAGTTCGTTCCGTCGAAAGTTTCACTGCTCTTGGGGACGCTCTGCTCTTGTGGGCTTACAGGCGGGGCCGGGCCTGCCGTTTTCGAGCTGGGACGGCTGCTGGTAGGAGCCTCACCGGGTGTCGGAAGATGCATACCGGCGCCGGAAGGCTCTTGGAGGGCACTGAGGCTTAGGACTGCCAGGTCATCTGCGACGTAGGCTTCTGATCCAAGCGCTTGGGCTGGCTCTGTTTCTTGCGCTTCCTCTCCAGACGCTAGATAGTCCTGCCTATCGCCAGGGCTGCGCAGTACCATCGCGCCGCTCTCGTGTGTTGATTCTTCTGATGAGAACGATTCCGCAGCCATTCTTCGGTGACCGATGATAGGATCTTTAAGGTTGAAAGCCAGCGATGGCGGTGATTGCGGTGGCTCTTCGTTGCTGTCCGCGAAGCTTGGAGACCATTTCTGATAGTACGCATGAACCCAGTAAGGACTCTGGTGGGTCGGGCAGAGAAGGACGGGTATCAAAAGCTCGAAGAATTCTGGCGGCAGGTCATTGGTGAACTCGTCTCCCAAAACCTCCCGCGCGCAGGCCAATTCCTCTGATGAAAGGACCTGCTCGCATCGTTGTTCAGCTGACTCGTATGCGATACATTTGAAGCGATTCTCGTAATCGAAGGCGAGAGTTGTCGTTGCCACTGAGAAGTCCAGATGGGCTGGGCCATGCCATGATGTGCTCGACGATGGTGAGGATTCCCGTCGTTCGCGGGCAACTCTTAGGCGAGACTTGGCCCCGAGATGCACCATGGCGTTGTCGTTTTCTGGAAGGTCCCGAATCGGACAGCCATGGGCTTCACTCTCCGCCTCCTCGTCTCGATGGTTGTGAGCCCGTTGAAGTTCTCTCTGAGAAAAGTCGAGGAAGCTCCTGAGCGCAGGATTGTCATCCGGAGTCCTTGGTGCCAGGATAAGCTGGAGCTCTCGGTCCGAAGCAGAAGCGGCGGGTGTCTCAACAACAGAAGGCGGACGGTAAAGGACAAGGTCGAGGAACAGAGTTTGTGAGAACATGGTTTGAGCCCAATGTGTAGAGCAAAGAAGGGCGTAGGATGCCGCCACAGCGTCATGCGGCGAATAGGGGAATGGTTTCGCGCTCATGACCTCCGAAGCTTTCTGCAACTCAGACTGCGAAGGAGTGCACCTCTTCTTACACCTGCTTACCCCTCTTGGATAAGCGTGGCACATTAGATTGTTCGGATCCTCTTGAAATTCCCGAACCGCGAACCAGGCTGCAGAAACGAATTTCTCGAGCCGTAACGGGCTTCTTGTAGCGTTGGGATCCACCGGCGCCCGATAGGAAATAGGTACTTTTGGAAGCGGCATTGCGAGATGTGATAGTGGGCAATGAGTGCATGAGCAGCAAGAGGTACTTCTACGGATTGCATTGCTTTATATCTGGCTGGACGCACCCAGGTTGCCGACACCTGTTTGGACGAGTGGTTGTGTAAAGTTTGCTGTGCCGCAATCGAGGGGGTTCCTGAGCAGATCAGACAGTAGATTGGCACGTACGTGGGATTGGCGTGGGGAGATGAGCAAGATTCTGGTGTGTCAAGAGAGTGACAGTCTTCAATGCACGCGTGGTATCCAATCATTCAGAACTCCGTGCGAAATTGTTTAGAACAATGACCTCGCCCCTTGAAACAGATCCCATGTCGTTCGTGGGGGAGCCGGGTACCTACCTCCCGGAATCAGTCTAGTGAAATCGTTGCAAGTGCAGCCTATTAGGCAACAAGTGTGGGGGCGAAGAATATCCCTGGTGCTGCGCCGCATGTTAGGCGCAGCTGAGGACCGCTATAGCAAGAATATAGCAAGAATGTACGCAGTTAATAAGGTATATTTATAAGATGAATAGCATTTAGAGCTGTTACGCATAGTGCCGCTGATGCACTTTACCTCCAATATATAAGTTTAGAACGAGAGACAAGAGCGCTTAGTACGGACCATCTGGGCTAGTCACGTGAGGCTTTCTTGACTTCGCGGACCAATTGTGAGCTGAAGCGCTACGCTAAAGGCTGGAGAGGGAATCTTTGTAGCATTGCCGCGTGCATGTAATGCGCCACTCCTCCAGCTTGCCAGCATACCAGGTGAGAGAGAGCGTGCGTAAGGGTGAACAGTCTGCCCGGTATTTGTTCTCAATTTGGTCCTGATCTGCTTCGAAGCGCAGCCGCATTATTCTGTGTCCTGTCAAAACGCATTTTGTCGGCGAAGATCTCTCTCGCATAAAGGTGCATTGTTAGTCCCTCGTGTCTCTATGTTAGGCAATCGGCAATCGGGTCAGCATCTTTCCAACACATTACTAACCACCCGCCGGTCCTCGTACAGCTCCTGGACCCGGGCCGTTCCGTGCGTCGAAGCTATCAAATTCTTCATTCGCTACTGCGTCAGCGGGTCCATCATCACTATGAGGCATATCACCACCGATTTCGCTCCTCCCAGGGTCCCGCACTTCCTCTCCGACTACCACAGCGCACAAAGGCTTCTGTCCAGCTACAGCAGAGTTCTCGAACATAGACTCACAGATCACAGCCCGAGATTTCTCGGACCTGTCCTCGACCAACGATGAGATGGGCGAAATGCCGGAGATAGCCATCTTCAGACGCTTCGGCGCCCTTAACGCCCAGAACCTCCTCTACATGCTCTATTACCGTCCGTATTGCGTCACAACAAAGAATTTTCTCTGGTCAGGTGATGCAAAGCACTTCCAAAGGCGAGTGGCACGACTGGTGGTTGATCTATCGATTGAGAATCCCAATCCGCACACTATCTCCTTGGCCGGCGCGATCCTCAGGCACGTCCTCCGGCACGTCCTCCGGCACGTGACTAAATCCTTATCGTAGCTTATCTATTGGTTGAAAACCTCAACACCATACTGATTATCCAATATGTATTTTACTAATTACTCATCTAATACTACTCTTCTCTCGTCTATAGCCTTTAAATAATCCTAACTAAAAGGTATAAATGTACTATAACCATGGTGGATTTAGATTATATAGGAAAGAATTACTAGGTGGGTTGAACGTATACTATAGTGGATTTACCATGGTAGATTTAGAGCAAGATACTTAGATTAAGTCTAGGCTCAGTTAGGTTTTCAAGCACGGCTCTACGACTACTTTTTATATAAGCGACCTAACTAAAAGGTGTAAATCAACCCTTACAACGGTTGATTCAGCCGCCACGCAAAGTTCGCCGGGTGAGTTAGGGTTGAGGGGTACGGTTGATTGGAGTACGGTTGATTCAGGTTGGGGTAGCCCGATCCGCGTGCAACTTAGGCATGTTATAGAGCTCGGTGATGCGATTAAAACACGGTGCTTTTCACGCTTGGTAGACCGCATTCCATGGTGTAGTGCGATTGCAAAGGTCGGTTAGGGTGAGCATTTTGATGGGGTTGGAGGGGCGGGAAGGGTTGAGTTTATTTTGAACGCACGGGTCAGCTAGAGGTAGGGGTTAAAGGTTGAAACGGTAGGGCAGCGGACCGCCGCGGTAGGAGGGAGGAAAAGGAGAAGGAAAGATGCTAGTTAGAACAGTAGTAGCAGCGGTACTAGCAATATCGTTAGTAGAGTAAAAAGTAAGTAGCAATAGCAATGGTAGCAGTGATGACGATGGCAGGCGAGTATTTTTATTATCTACCTAAGTATCGGATCGCGGTGTGTAAGGAGTGCCGGTACGGCGTATGGCTGGATTAGATCAAGGGCCATCTACGAGGCAAGCACCACGGATTTAGTAGTAGCCGGGCGGAGGAGGTGGCGGAGGAGGTTAGGGCGTGGTAGGGCTTGATCAGGCGCGCCAGCGAGCTCGAGGCGCCGGTTCAAGTGGACAGGGTAATTGAGGAGCTACTACTATACGAGGACGGGCTACTATGCAAGCTGCAGCTAGATAGGTGCTAGTACGTCTGTCGGGATCGAACGACAATGAAGAAACATTAGTAGAAGAAGCACTAGTGGTCAACAGCCGGTAGCCGAAAGGGTGGGTCGGGTAAGAGCAAGGATGAACTGGTCGAGAGGCGATTTCAAGAGGCAGCTAGGCCAATCTATTGCCAGCGCTTCTTCCTCAGCCGGCACGGCTCGTAGTACTTCGAGGTACGCCAGCTAGAGCAGGAGTAGGAGCAGGAGTAGGCCGCCCAGGGAGGAGGGGAGGGAGGGGGAGGGGAGTAGCTGTGGCGGTAGGCGTGGGACAAGGCGAACCGGAGCTAGGAGGAGCTAGAGGAGCGGGCGCGGGCGACGATCGAGGACGGGGAGAAGGACGAGATCAGCCCGTGGCTGGACAGGACGCAGTGGCTGCCATACCTGGCCTAGCTGAACCGCGACGAGCTGCTGGCGTCGATCGAGGAGCCCAACACCAACCCAGACATGCCAGAGGAGCCGGTGGCGGCTGCCATCTGGAAGGCCATGGAGGAGGTTGCGCGTGTCAGCCAGGCATCCACCACCGAGCGCGTCGGCATCTTCGTCCGCATAGAGCTGATAAAGACCGAGAAGCACCAGAACTAGTACCGCCCGCTACAGCCATACCAGGAGGAGGGAGCGATCGCGGACAGGTCAAGAGCGTGGAAGTAGGTGCTGATGTTCTTCATTAGGACGTAGCAGTAGCAGCAGCAGCATGACTGGAGAGGCCCGGAGTACAAGTTTACCCGCAGGCAGTTTGAGGCATTCACCAGGCTAGTGGAGGAGGTAGAGCTGGTAGCAAACCAAGAAGAAGAAGAAGAGGAGGAGGAGGGGGGAAGAGAGGAAGAAAGCGAGGAGGGAGAGGAGGGGGAAGGAGAAGAAAGCAGCAGCCAGAGGGGAGCTGATTCAGAGCAGCAGTAGCAGCAGCAGCCACCAAAGCTGTCCAGGATCCAGAAGGCATGCTTGGACTTTTGCATTGAACTGCTGAACCAGAGGATCACGCAGCGCGAGTACGACAGCGCTCTGGTCTGCGCTCTGGCGGTGCAGGGGGTCACGCCCACTGGCTGGAGGGAGCCGGGTCTGTACACGGCGATTCTGTCGGCCATCATCAAGGTGGGGCGCTTCATGGTGGTGCAGAAGGCGCTGGAGATGGCGGGTGCAGCAGTAGCAGCAGCAGCAGTAGCAGCAGCAGTAGCAGTAGCAGGAGGAGGGGAAGGGGGGGATGGGGGGAAGTTCAGCAGTGGGGGCAGCGCATGGGACTTTGATAAGGAGGAGGAGGACGACGACGCTTGTGGTAGAGGCGATGCTGGTGGTGGCGGTGGCGGCAGAGGCAGCGGTAGCAGCAGCAGCAGCAGCGGCGGCGGCGGCGGCGGCAGCGGCGGCAGCGCCAGCAGCACCAGCAGCGGCCAGGGCAGCGCCAGCAGTAGCAGCCAGTGCAGTAGCAGCCAGTGCAGTAGCAGCCAGTGCAGTAGCAGCCAGGACAGCAGCAGGACTAGCAGCAGCCAGGGCAACAGCAGCAGCAGGACCAGCAGCAGCCAGAACAGCGCCACCGGCAGCAGCGGCCAGGGCAGCAGCGGGCGCAGCGGGCGCAGCCAGGGCGGCGGCGGCGGCGGCGGCCAGAGCAGCAGCGGCCAGGACAGCGCCAGGGACAGCGCCAGGGACAGCGGCCAGGGCAGCGCCAGGGACAGCAGTGGGCGCAGCGGGCGCAGCGAGCGCAGCCGGCGCAGCCAGATGAAGATGAGCTGCTTGGAGCTGGTAACCAAGATGATGGACAGCTTCATGATCCAGGGCAGCCACAGTCCCATGCAGTGGATACTGGATCTGCGCACTTATGGGATAAAGATCCACTATAACACCACCACCAAGGGCTATGTAGGATGGAATGGGCGGGAGCAGCTGCTGTACCAGGGCATCCAGTTTACCATAGCCAAGTTTAGGGGCATGGTGCACGGCTTGCTGAACGATAGCCGCCAGCTGCTACTATAGGAGCTACTGTTCGGCCACGGCCACAAGAAAGAGCATAGGGAAATGGACGTGCCAGCAGTGCCGTGGGATTCAATTAGGGACAACCCGGCCGAGGAGCGTAGAGGGTGGAGCTTTCTACAGGACTAACGCACTAGGCTGCTAGTAGATGGGAACACTTGGCTATTTAATAGGATTATAAAGGACGCTATAGCAAGGAACAGGTTTACTAGGAAAAACACGAGCTTAGAAATCAGTAGGTAGGCGGTGGATATATATATAGCGTAGGTGGCCAAGTTTAGGGAGAAGCTGCTGCTACTAATGTATATTACCGGCGGCTAGCCAGTAAGAGGGCCGGAGATTCTCAGTATTAGATATAGTAACACGGCTAAGGGAGGGCACCGCAACATCTTTATAGAGGACGGACTGGTCGTGTTCGTTACACGCTACTATAAGGGCTACGCTATATCTAGAGACATTAAGGTAATCTATAGGTATCTACCTAGGGAGGTGGGGGAGCTAGTGGTCTGGTATCTATAGCTAGTCTTACCGTTCTACCAGCGTATACTAGCGGCGGTACGAGGTGGGAGCTAATAGATCTTAGTCTATATATAGCTGGTAGAGGCGGGGGAGAAGAGGTGGACAACGGAGCGTATAAGAGAGGCGATAAAGAGGGAGAGTAGGATTAACTTAGGCTAGGAGCTAACGGTTAGGGCGTATAGAGATATTACTATTAGTATTAGTAGGCGCTTTATACGCGGCTCTAGCGCGTTTAGGATAGATAAGAGGAAGGAAAAGAATAGTAAGTAGTAGTAGTAGTAGCTAGAGGAGGATTAGATAGTAGTAGCTATCGTAGACGTCTAGATAGAGTATATATTTTATACCGTAGGCTTGATCTACGTAAGAGGGATGATAGAGTAGATAGACGTAGTAGTAGAGAAGAGACTACTATTCTACGCTTCTAGTACTAACTAGTACTACTTCTTAGACTTCTAGTTAGCTTTTAAAAGCTAGGAGATAGCGTCTAGAAAGAGAAAGCGCTATCTATTTAAGGATAACATAGACGAGGAGTAACTAGACTACTAGATAAGACTAAAGAGGGCTAATATAAAGAAGTAGCTATAGAGACTAATAGAAAAGAAGACTAAGTTCTATAGCGTTTAGAAAGAGATAATAACCGCTATCTAGACTAGGATAAGCCTAGTAGTAGTAGTAATACTAACTAGAGCTAGGAAAAGTATCTTATTTATACTACCGGCTTAGACGGAGCTAGGAGAAATAATAGTAGTAGTAGTACCGCTTATTACGCTATAGGCGGACATAAAGAAGTACTATAGTAAGCTGGGTATTAGCTACGTAGAATAGAGCGCTAGATAGCTACTAGACGCGGACTTAATCGTACTAGTTATACTAGAGGCGGTACTAAGCGACGAGTTTATAACGTTCTTAAACCAGCTTAGGACGATAAGGCAGCTAGATAGGATTATTATTAACGAGTGCTACGTAGTGTTAAACGACTAGGTGGACTTCTATAAGTAGCTATAGCGGCTAGGGAAGCTTATAGTAGTAGAGACGTAGATAGTTCTACTTATAGTAACGCTGCCGCCTAGTAGAGAGGCGGAACTATAGCGTAGGATAGGCTAGGCTGCGGGCGAGATGGTAGTATTTAGGGCGGCTACCATCCGTAAAAACGTCAGCTACTAGGTAGTAAAGCTGAAGGGGGGAGGGGGAGGAGGGGAAGAAGGAGGAGGAGTAAGGTAGGGAAGGTAAGTATAGAATAGGAAAATAGAAGGCATGGTAGAAGAGGAACTATAGGTAATAGTAGAGGGAAAGGTAGTAATCTACTATAACACGGTAAGTAGGGTAAAGGGCTTGGTAGACGTAGGGCTATTCTAGTACGAGGCGTTTTATAGTAAGATATTAAACGCTAGAAAGAAGAAGGTACTAGAGGACTTT
>JAJVDC010000398.1:0-12097 GCA_021436925.1 Neofusicoccum ribis
CCCCTTTATGCGCACGGATAGGTACACTTCCGAGTCCCGTTATGCACGCGTATATAATAAGCCCAAGTAGCATGAATAAAGAAGGCAGCGGTGTCTACTTTCTCGCGCCGTTCAACAGAAATGTATCGCCTCATATGAAGTGTCAATTTTACGATCCGACTTTCTACGGATTATAGTCGGCTCTAGTATATAAAGCGACGCGTACGTCGTCAATTATAGCTCACTCCGAATGTAGATCGTCTGTGACAAACAAAACCTTAATCCTCCTTCCGTCGTCGGTAGGGTTTGGCGCGGTTCGAATGGGATACGCAGAGGCATCCCAGCTGGGCCGCGCGAAGCCGCATCAGATATCAGGGGTGCATACAGGCCAGGAATGCCTTGTTCATTATGAACGGATGTGTTATACCCGCGAGGGCACTTCCCCGGAATGAGTTTGGGCCGGGCGCCTTGCCGCATTGCTGGGTGCGGGGTAGTTGGAGATCACTGTGGGGTTGAGCCTTATTTGAATGTCGGACCGCCTACTTGCCGGCTTCCGGCAGGACCATTGACCTCAATTTCCCCGTTCTCAGCAACGCCATTGTCACGAAGTTTGCGGGAGCCACTCGCGGAAAATGAACCGATCCGGCTGGAAGAACAGGTTCACGGAGGAACAGCTCGAGAGGAAGCGATTGGCCGACCGACTGGCTCAGCGAAGGACACGCAGGCAGTCCAAGAAGACGGTTGCTGAGCTGGAAGAGAAATTAGGCCTCTTGTTGAGGGGCGAGAATGGCACTCTGATCACGCGCCTCACGTAGGAAAACGCAGAGCTTCGAGCCACCGTCAGCCGGCATCAGTCCAAGATGGAGGCCATCCTGCTGTGCACCAAAGAATCCCTCGAAGATGGCGAAGGGCCGCACGACGAGGTTGCAAGATCTCGAGGGCATTCCCACACGCACCAAGACTCTGCGGCGGGACCGACGGTTTGTCCGGATCACCGAGGTCGATGCCAAAATACCAGCCTGGCCCCTCGAGACATCTCAATCTTCTGTCGCGCGACAGCGGCCAGGAACAGAGGTTCAGATTCGGCCAACTTTTCAACTAATGATATGCTGGAGTGCCTGATCGCATGGAATCTCGAGAAAAACAACGGCCTCAAGCCTGGCTTGATGATTGATGTTCTCGCTCTGGACAAGGCTCCCCTTTCACTTACCGCAGGTGCGTAGACCAACCTGGCTTCGTTGGACCAGGCTCACCCATCTTCGACAGA
Source organism: Neofusicoccum ribis (assembly GCA_021436925.1). NCBI lineage: Eukaryota > Fungi > Ascomycota > Dothideomycetes > Botryosphaeriales > Botryosphaeriaceae > Neofusicoccum > Neofusicoccum ribis. Next base: position 1,247 of record JAJVDC010000398.1, read on the forward strand.
GACGATCAGGCGCCGAGTAACTTCCAAGCTGTTTCATCAGCGGATTCTTAATGCAGTGCTTCACGACCAGCACCTCCAAGCTGCAGAGGCCGACTCTCAGGACCAGAGCGATGTTGGTAGGCTCTCGGAAATAGAATTCCAACGACGGAACATTCTGTTCTGTTCTTACAGGGTTGCCACTTTGTGGCGCCATCTCTACAGTTCTAAGCTGGTGTACTTGGTGTACTCCTAGGCTGTCTACAGGTTCTTTACGGTACCATCAGAGCCCTCTCACGCTTGAAAGGAGACGAGGCTAAAGTGTTGGGCTGTTTAGTTCCTGGCTTTCCCAACAGAAGAAAACATGCGTACATTCCCCACGTGGCTGCGGTCGACCAACACCCAGTGGCTCAATTATCATCCGGTGTGGATCGACTTTATCTTCTGGTAGGAATGTGCGGTAAATCCCACCCGAAGAGCGTCACTGACACTCGGCTGTCTCAGGCCGCGTCTTCGGGATAGATTGTCAATGACCTGGCCATCGTATGAATCGAATGCACTGCTCTTCCACTGCGTGCAGACTCTTGAGATCGACGGCTTCCATGGCAAGGACCCGGAGGCAATGCTCTTCCTTCAGCCAGATGGCTCCGGCATTGAGGTCAACGACGTCTTCGAGCCCATCTTTCACAGCCTTCAACACTTTCGAGCGAGGGAAGAATTCACATTCTTCTATCCCGCGTCGCACCGTACATGTCTACGACCTCAACCGAAACCCAGGCGACGGTGGATGAGGCAACATCTGCTTCAAAGCCGGGCCAATATCCAGAGCTCGCGCTGACCCGCGCGGGTGAGATAGGATGTAGCATGTTTGGCAATTGCTACAAGGACCATAGCACACTCTCCGTTTATTCAAGCAGCGAACGGTCCAGCGAGCCATGCGGTTCTAGCAACGGACTTTCAGCAGCGAGGGGCGAATGTCTCGCCCTGTCCGCCCCACTAGATCTCGGTCTGCAACTCGCTATGCCATCCATTGTTCCGCCAAATGCTATAACCATTTATGCTGATACCACTAGACCCGAGCTTTTTTACTCTCTCTGGGAATATGGAAAAGTTTCCATGTCCGATGGTGCAAGAAGAATTCATAGGATTTCTTGAACAAAGCCTGTAATTAAAACCTCGGACTTCGAACTGAACACCCTCCCATTTCTCTGTCTAGTAGAGTTAAAGAAAATAAAATGCCCCGTTCTCTTAGTCTATGTACCACTCCTCATCGTCGTTGTTTCGTACATATGGCGAGAGTCTTGACTCATCCTTCAACACTTGCGCTTTGGTGTATCCACTTCCCAAAAAGGCCCAAATGTTTTTATGGTGATATCTGAACTCATAATGTTCCCATCACACGAACTGGACTGTCTTCACGTAGTGGATCCCCTGAGTATATCAAAATGTCGAACGGTGCGAGAAAGTAGACGCCGCTGCTTTCCTGATTGTTGCTATAGAACCTAGCTATATAGGTGTAATGATCGGATTTACGGAAATGTGCATAAGCAGGATCAACAAGGAGTATAAGAGTTGGTGTATGGTGCAGCAAGTAGTAAGACGCATATAAAACAAAGGGATGAAAGCACGTGATTGCGGGCCAATGTGGTTGATACACCCCCTTCAGAATGAGTAGTCTGGTACTTGTTCTGACAAAAGAAGTTGCTGATACTGAGCTGCTAATGTGTGTGCTAAGAGAAACTTGCTATAGATTCGATGAGAGGCAAATGAGTAACGAAAGAGTCAAACTTGGGAAGTGTTGCTTAAGGGCTAAATGAGTTCTCTAATGTCCGTAAGACTCAGTTGCTTAACAAATTGCTTGAATCTTTATAGGGGAAGTAGCTTTATTAGTCGTTTAATATTAAAGTCCTTCGCTTTTTCACCTTATATACCCCTCTATAATAGAAAAAAGATCCGCCCCTACTAAGAATTAAACCCGATACCGTCCGAAAACGGGAAGATAGGAGAGGGAGGAAGGGAGGGGGGTAATATTAGAGTCTAAAGCCTTAGGAGAAGCCTTAGAGGATTATTAGTAGTTACGTAATACCAAGCCCTCTTTGTATTTAAGTTTTCTTCTTCGTTTCTCTTCTTCTTCTTTTCTTTAAGTCTTAGCTTAACGTACATAGTACAATACATCTTTTAGCGATCATCCTAAGGTTAAGCCCTAATAATAGGTAACGGTAAGCCAAGACGACGTCTTAGAACTAGACGTTAATAAAGGGGGCCCGCGATATAGTAGCCGTAGCGATGGTACTAACGAACGTATATATCCCTATTAGATACTATATCAATGTAACTCTACGTAACTATATATGGGCGCGTACTATAGCTCTAGACTAGAGGGAGTCGGCTTGGTACTAAAATAGGAATAGAATAGGGAGTCTCCTTGCGTTCGGGTTTAGCGTAGAGGTGTAGCCCTCCGGACCTCCGTACCATACGCGTTGGCGTCTTGTCCGCGTTTTGCTGTCTTTACTAGAGTCAAGGCTGCTCTAGAAAGCCTGGGTGGGCGGGCATACCCAGCCGTGACGGGCTGGGGGCATTGATTTTCTTTGTGGTTGCTGCTGATTGTGTGTCTAGACCATGGCGGTTTCAGGCCCAGGCATGTGCGACTTTCCCCGCTGGCTTGATTGGGCATGGTCGTGGCTGCCCAAGGCGCACGAGCGTCTGCGGGATTATATGCTCGCGCTGGGCAGAGCCGCACAAGCCGGCGACGTTGCAGCGTTCGAGGACATCCGAGCGGATTGTTCTTCGCGTCTGATGTTCTTTATTGCCGACGACAAGGATGCTGAGGATTGTGCGCTAACAAGGGAGCACGTTACGAACGTGGAGATGACCGCAAGCCCCGGCCGAGATTTCCAGGCCGAAGTCAGGATGGTGGTTCGGTACACCAACGGCATCAACGGCGAGGCCGATAGGTTGCTCGACACGGCGTTATTTCAGCTGGCAAGAACGGCGAGGCATGGTGGTTAGGAGCGCGCCTTTGAACTGCGTAAGGCCATGTTCGTTGCGAGGGCTTGCGTTATGCTGTAGGACATGGCGAGACCGAAACGCTGACGAGCAGACGGGCCCCGCTCCTGGCGGCCCCGACGAAGGACTGGCCATCCTCCACCCGGTGACCTTTACTGCGTTATCGCGCCTCGGTCTGGCGCTGCATCAATCGTGGCTCACGTGTTGCTTGGTATGGAGGTTTGTCGCGTTACCCTGCTCAGAGTCCGTGGAACCCAATTCTCGATGGGGCAAGGCGCGGATTCCAGTGGAAGAAATCGTGGGGTTATATAGGTCAGAAGGAGAGAAATGAGGCTTACGGAGGCATGGACGTCGGCTCTTGGCCAAGCAGCTCGGGATATTGTGTGACTTCACTGCCAAATCGTGATCAAAAGGAACACCAATTGAAGCGGGGTTATATCAGTGCCTTTTTCCGGTCAACAGAACCCCAGTGCCAGAGTGTAGGCCGAATAGGCGGAGTTTGAGGTAGTGAAGCCCCGGAATATTGCCTGTGCGTTTGTCCTCACAGAAGAAACCAGGGAGAATCATCAACAGAAGCCCGCCTTCAGGCAACCAGAATGTTCACCGGATGTACATGGGAGACTCTTTACCCGACGACATCCGTTTCTACCTGACATTTAACCAAACACTTTTAAAGGAAGCAATACCAGGCTCCAAGAGAATGCCGATGTATCCCAACTTGCTGTTCCGGACGTGCCAAACCTAACCTATCCAGCATTCTCATATCACTACCAACTCTCAAAATTGTCCGTAATTGAGTCTGTCATGGTTTCCCAGGCGCGTCTCGTACAGCGCTATAAGAATCTGAGAGAAGTTGGTGTAGAGTCAGAAGACACCGAGATGCTGGAGGCGTAACCCGGAACTTACTGGTTGTAGGACGAGGATGGAACGGTATGGGGTTGCACGGGCAAGTCCACCGACTTTACCTTCTTCTTCTTCTTCCGAGCCTTCTTTTGAATTCCCTGCCTGGCGCATCTCTGGCACAACTTGTTTCTCTGCACGCATCGGAGGCAGACCTCGGGTCCGTCGATCTTTATAAGGAGGCCCACCTGCCGAGCTTGCTCGAATTCTGCATCTCTGTGCCATCCCCATTTCTTCTGCCACTTCTCAAGCGTGGACGACAGCAACATGGCCCGGATCTGATGGTCGCTGCTTCCGAGCTCGAGATTCTCGATCGCAGTTAGCATGTGCGACTGACACTGGCTGTAGTCTCCACGTTCCTTGTAGAAAGTAGACACAACTTTGGCCGAGTAGGCGAGAGCTCGCGCTGTGATGTCCCATGGATCGCGAAACTCCAGCGAGGACGTACGATTGAACAAGTCGCGACCCTCTTGGATGGTCAGATGAGGCGACTCGTAGGCGTACTGAGCGTAGACCAGATTGTGCAAGGCCGCGGTGATTTCGGTTTCGTCGCCAGAATCGCATGCGTCATGCCAGCTGCAGCTCAACTTCAGGATCAAGCTGTGTTTTACAGATTCGTTACCCGGTGGCCAATAGTGGTAGTATACCGAGGCCATGTGCAGCACTGTCGGTTGGTCGTCTCCAACCTGGTTCGCAAAGACGTCGATGCTCTTGAAGTAGCCGACACGGAGGGTCTCCTCGAAATCTTCCTTCCACACGTTGCACAAAGCGTCCACAAGTTGAAATAAATCGTGGGTGCTATGCCCGTAGCGGGACTGCACAAGCGACTTGAGCTTTTCAAAAAACCTGTGAAGGATCTGTGACTGCGGCCAGCGATGCTCGATGCCTCGCAGATGCAGACAGATACGCCAGAACAAGGCGACGAGCGAAGGGTCCTGAAGGTCAAAACTTCTTTCGACTCTGGACAAGAACCGTTCGAGGCAGATGTTGGCCTTGCCGATGAGTCTCCTCTGGACCAGGACCGAAGCGCCGTAGCAGAGATCCGAAAGCGAGTCCCAGACTTTCGCCTGCTGAGCGAGTGTTCGAGGCCCAGCAGTGTCGGCGGGGTCATCTGTCCACCCGTGAGCTCCAGCATCGAACACGCCGCGCACGAATCTGTCAACGCAGGTGATCATCGTGATCTGGCTCTGGAATCTCCCCGGAGTCATCAGCCGGTCAACTTCAGGCACACTCATGACGAAGTCTTTCTCGGAGACAATGTCGGTCGGAGGGCGGTTCTTCCCTGGATTGCGGCGAAATCTTTTTCGGGGAGATGCCGAGGAGTTGTCCATCTTGTTTTTTCGCACCTTGGTTCTCTCCGCGAAGCGCTTCTTGTAGGTGGACAAGCTACTCGCTATGGCTTAGTAGATACTCGGCAATCATGACTTGACGACTGGCAGAGGGGGCTCGGCTTGTGTGGAGGACCACTCACGTGCCTTCGACGCCGTAAAAGCACAGCCCCAGCTCCCGCACTTGTCGCATTTCGTGGTCCCGATACAGGACAGACAAATGGTTGCTCAACTTATCGAAAACTTCCGGAGACAATTCTTGTACAGTTGGACGCATTCGAGGTCGACAAGGGCCGGGGCCTGTGAGCGACTGTAGCTTTAGACCAGCGCAACGTGCTTTGGGGCGGCGGATCTTTGTCGCGGGTGCCATTTTTTGGGGTAACGTGGAGGGGAGAGGGTAGCAACACCTCGAATGTTCCTGAGTGGCCCAGTCTCCAAGCCACCATGGGATTGACAACGCAAGGAAGAAAGAACGTGGGTAGAATTATTCTCGAGTACTTGCTGAGGTTCGCTTGAAAGAGCGGTTTAGGATAGCGGACCGTGCAACACGTGGCTCCAACGAAGAGGCGGGGCTTCTGGGTGACCGCTGGGGCGCAAGTTGGCCAATCAAGCTGCGGAGCTTTAATGCATGTAGTCTGAGGTAGGGGGTGGGGTTGTGGCTGCGTCGAAGCCATCTAAGCGACCCTATCGGAGAGCGGAACTTTAATGCATGTAGTCTGAGACAGGGTATGGAGTTGTGGCTGCGTGGAAGCCGTCTATGAGACCCTATTAAAGAGCGGAACTTTAATGCATGTAGCTTAAGGTAGGGGATGGAGTCTTGGCTGCACAGAAGCTATCTAAGCGATCCTATCGAAGAGCGGAGCTTTAATGCATGTAGCTTGAGGCAGGGGGTGTATTTTTGGCTGCATGGAAGCTGTCCAAGCAACCCTATCGGAGAGCGGAGCTTTAATGCAAGTTGCTCTCGGGAATCCTCCAAGCGTGTCACAACAAGGGGCCGACCGTGCGAGAATTGCAGCCTGACGCAACGGATTTCTGCAGCTCGATCTTAGAGCGATGCTGTTGACCGATCTTCGCGATTATTCGCGGGTCCGTCGGCATGTTGTCCTGCGCTGGTTATTGCTTCAGCAGCAGTGTCGCTTCATCATCGTGATGACGATCTTGGCCATTGCTCGAGAAGACCTGAGCCTCGAGCATAAATATCGCTGTCGTCCCATGGTCTACTCGAAGCAACCCTCTCACACATTCTCTACTCCTTCCCTTATCATCCCACCGTTCCGGCAGCGGATTCGGTGTTGCCGTTACTACTTCTGTCCCACGATGTCGACTTCCACACCAAATACCAGGGCCTGGTCCTCTGGCCATCTGGCGCAGAGCGGACACCGTGGTGGCACTGGGGAATTCGATCCGGATCATTTGGACCCATCAGTGTCAACCAGCTCTGTGCTTCCAGGTTCGCCGAATGACCCTATCGACGAACGGGGAATCAACGAGGATGTTGATGATCTTGAGGAAGGCGACGACAGAGATCTCGCGGATGGAGCACCAGCACCGAGACGCGCGTGGCCTTGGGCCTTCAAGCAGCTGCTCAAGCGCGTCGAAAGGGCCAAAGGTCAAGCGTCGCGACCTGTCGTCAACTTCGTGAAAGAATAGTACGTTTTGATGCAGTCACGTGGACTACAGCTTGCTGACATTGACAACAGCCTTGGGGGAACGAAGTTGATCCTTGTGGTCGGCCAGAGCGGCAGAGGGAAGACATCCCTGCTCCAGGAGCTGACGGGACTCAGCCTGCAGGTGGGAGGCACTCTGAAAGCTGGTACGTGCGGCGCCTTGTGATTCTCAGCATGGTGCTTCTCGAGCCCATGCTTACCGAGTCCCAGGAACCCACAGATACCAGATTTGCCCCGCGATCATCGACAGCGAGCAGTATCTCTTCGTTGACACGCCTGGCTTCGGCACCGGGGTGAAAGACGCCGAAAACCACGATCATATCCTGTCTTGCCTCAGAACGCTCGGCCCATTTGTGGACTTTACCGGGATCCTACTCGTCCACGGCGCTCCGGGGACGAGGGTCACAGAAGAGGACCACAAGACTATCCGCTGGGTGCAATGCTTCTGCGGACCGAAGCTCTTCAAGTCCATCACCATAGTTACCACAATGTGGGACTTGTGGAACGACGTCGGCTTGAAGAAGCAATGGATGAAGGCCGGCCTCTTGGAAAGCGACGAGGACATTACGCAAATTCTCAATCCACCGGATTATCATCATGGGGGCGAGATCTACCACCACGGCTTCCCAGGAGGGAGGGGAGGACCTGATGCCTTCCCGAACGTCCTCGACCAGGAGGCAAATGCCGACCAACGATCGGAGGAGATTCAGAACCTCATCCGTCGTCGATACGGTGCCCGTCTGGAGGGACAACCGCAGATCATGGCCGAGCTGGCCGACGGTGTGCCGGTAATGGAAACGGAGGCAGCCAAGGTCTTACGAGTGGGCCCACTGGACTACAAGATCAAGATCATGGAGAACCGCGCGGCTGTCGACATCTCGTCCAGTGGGGGATCAGTGCCGGAACGAGCTTTCCAGCCGCTTCCGCTGCCGGCACCAGACCCATCTTGGTTTGATAGCATAGCGGTCTGGCTCGAAGCCGCCTGGAAAGCAGCGAACTATTTCAAGAAGCATCGTGACGCCAGGAATTCCTCCAAGCCGATGCTATCAGTATTGTGGGATGAAATGTGGACGGGCTTGAAGTCCTGGTGGCGCGGAACACCAGAGAGTTGAGCAGTAAACGTGGTCATATTAAGAGTGTTCGGGCTGATAGGAAATATTACAACCCCGATGGGAACTCCAAGAGATCGGCGTGATCTGCACTTTAGGCTGTTGGCTCTAACCCTCGTTTATTTCCTTGATAGTTGAATCTACTTTTCTTTTACATTAAACTATCGGCCAGAAACACTCAGGTAGAAAATGTAGGTTCTTGTCGCCGATATCTTGACGTGGTGAATTTCGAGTCCAGCGCCGTTATTGGTAAATCTTCGTAGGTATGAATCTGGCTGGGAGCAGTGTGAAGGCCTGGTCAATCCTCTCGTGCTTTCTGTTCCATAGGCAAAGAGGAGATGGATGGACCAATGCCTGACGTGACTCGCCAGATGACCTGGATGCGCCGCACCGAGTAGTACCTGCTCGACCTGGGTAAAGCGCGGCGCTGCTCCGAGACGAGTTCGGCACACGACGCGGCGGCTGGGCGCGGACGAGCGGCACCTGGAGCACATGTTTCAGGCGTAGAAGCGCCATGTGCATAAGGTCTACGGAGGCTGGAGGTTACAAATCATCCTGCTAGTGTGGTGGGGTTGAAAGATCCATGGTCAGTTCCATTCGGAGGGGAGGGAGGGAAGGGAGGAAGGGGCAATGTCCGGTCGGAGGTTGGGCTTTTGCTACGGCTCGAAAGATCGCTTATGTACAAGACTTGTAGCGAATCAGATGACTGTATGCTAGTCCGACTGTAGTTAGCGCGAGAGGCGGGTATACAGGGTACCTCCCTAACCCTCCTCTCCACACCATGCCAAGAATCTTACTACATTGCAAGATCATCTACTTTGCTACAAGACTCTACCCCAGGTGTTAGGCAGAGACAAGCATTCTTTTCTCATTTCTTCCAACCCCCATGGCTTCCAGGGAGGACTTCGGCCAGCGTATCGCCGACAATGTCTTTTTCTCAAGGTGGCGTTGGCGTTATCGGGACGCACCAACGCCGCGATGAACCATGGATGGGTGGCGCCTGCCGAAGCAGCAACGGTGGCAACAACACAACAACCTTTCTTCCGCCCCGCATCGTCGCTGCCATCTCTGCTGCAAAATGGCAAGCATCCACGCGTGGCTCGACAAACTGCCGCCGACCTCCACTGACCATGAAGGCCTGGCTGGGATCCCGCTGAACATGTCGTCGCGTCCCACCCGGCGCTCTCCGCGCAAGGCGGCAGCACCAACGCCACCACGAAGCTCTCGCGAGAATCCGTCGCCCGACCCTTGCGATGACGCGCCCGCAGCGCCCCGGCCCGCTTCCCTCGCCACACCTCCCGTTCTTCAACCCTCCTCCTCCGCCACCCAAGCCGCACGCTCGCCCTCACCGTCCCGGTCGCTGAGCTGGGCCAGCGGCATCAGCGGTGCCAGCGGCCGTCGGTCTCGCAGTCCTGTCCGACGCCTCGGCGATCTCCAGCTGTCCGATGTGCGCATACAGATGAAGACGCTCGACGCCGTGCGCCAGAACGTGCCGGTCGACGCGCTGGACCTGTACAAGGCCATCCGGCGCATAGGGACGGGCAGGCGGGTGATACCCCAGGCCGTGAAGCCCCTCGCCTCGGCCGTGCTGGATGCGTGCGAGCTCGACGACCTCAACTTCGACGACACGGCCGACGACCGCCGCGCCCCGGCGCACGAGGAGCAGTGGCGAGGCGTACACGAGGTGCTCGATGCGGCGCGCGAGTGCCAGGAATGCGGCCTGTTCGAGGCTGCCTGGAACAGCGAGGTGCACTCACGCGTGCTCCGCCTGGCGTTGCAGCGCGGCCGGAACGACACGGGCGTGTGGTACCGCGACATGACCGCGGCCAGGATATCGGACAAGTCGATGCTGCCTGTGTCGGCGTCCGGCGTCGCCGCGCAGGGCAAGACGGTTGACTACGCGCTGATCCTGGACACGGCCTGGGACAAGGACCTCTGGAGGCGCGTCATCGCGACGCTTCGCCGCCGGGACGAGCTCACCATCAATCAGACCGAGGCCGAGCACGTCAGGTTCTCGCCGATCGCCGTCAGCATCGAGACGAAACGAGACCTCGTCGAGGGCGACGCTGCAATCCTCCAGCTCTCGGTGTGGGTATCGGCACACTTTCGTCGCCTGCAGCAACTCACCGACGCTCGCATTCCTACCATGCCGTTGATCATCGTGCAGGGTCATGAGTGGAAGCTACTGCTCGCCGAGTATTCTGTCGAGGAAGGCGAGCTTGTCATGTACTGGATGCTCAACCTCGGCGCGACACACTCCATTTTGGGGACCTACCAGCTCATCGCGTCCCTCCGCCAACTGACAAAGTGGATCAGCGAGACGTATAGGCCGTGGTTCGAACGGGAAGTTCTCGCTCCAGCATCGGCTGACGACGGCTGACTTTCTACCTTTTCGATTATCCGCCTCTTTGTTTCTGCTAAATCTCGGACTCTCTCGCCTCTTGTCTCTGTAAACGTACCCACTGTATATGTACCGGCTGCTACCGCTCGAGATGCCATGAGGATGGGTCTTGCGCCCGTCACCAGCGCTACAATCATGGGCCTACGCTTAGGAGGAACGAACATGAGGTAAAAAAAATTCCTGCGAACCCGATGCGCGACCTAGCTTGGAGGCAATGTGCGTATTCAAGAAAGGACCTGGATTGACCCAACGCGGACACCGGTTGACGTCCCGTTGCTCTGGGGTATGGAGTTGTGTCAACCACATTGGCCCGCAAATCACGTGCTTTATTTGCTTTTGCTTATACGCGCGTTCTTTCTTTGCTTATTGCCGCACCATACACTTACCCCTACAAAACTCCTTTACTCCTTTTATGCGTATTTCCGTAAATCCGATCATTACACGTATATAGCGGACCTTAGTAG
>JAJVDC010000399.1:0-12035 GCA_021436925.1 Neofusicoccum ribis
CTACAACCGAGGTTACTATAATAGCTCCCGTATTCTTCCGAATGCGTAGTATATAGTCAGCTTAGATAGCTTTAATTTACAACGCAGCGGCGTCTACTTTCTCGCACCGTTCGACAGTTATGAGCCCGGAAGCGCATACCACGCGCTAATGAGCAATCTTCCAAGCAAACTTTCAACAACAAGTCTTTCTCTACTATATACTGCAATGAGCAAGCAGTTTAGTACTTAGTTTTCCACGTAACTACACGCAACAGCACGCGGTAGTTCACTTCAGCCCTTAGTAGGCCTGCTACAGTTTCACAAGCAGCCTACCCCTACTCAGTTGAAGCTATAGCCATGGTATACCTACCTAGGAAGACCGTTATTCTGTCCAAAGCATTAGATTTCACTTGCAAAGAACAAGAGAATCTAGGAGTTCAGAGCCGCGAGAGTAAGCCAGAACACTTAAGAATCAGGGCAGCAAAACCAACAGCAACAGCAGGAGCATCATACAATGACCGCGCACCACTCCTCATTCTCAGCCACAAGCAACAGCTTACTAGACTTATAGATCTTGGATTTAGGATCAGACATCCACGTGTGCAACCAGACTATGCTACAACGGTTCAGAAAGACACGAGATGCAGTTTCCAATAAAAGCTTCAAATCTAGTACTTAGATCTGCCCAATTAAAGCATAGGGAACGCTAGATATCTACGTTCAGACAGAGAATGACCAGTCAACCATTACTCTAACAGAAGTTGCTCCTGTTCCACTACTCATGACCAATCTTATGTCAGTGGATGTTGCATTAAGCAAGGGCTATTACTGGGACACTTAGAATATACAGCTGGCTCGACATGGAAACCATGTTTGCAAAGTTCAGCGGCATCAAGGCCTATTCCTCCTAGAAAACAACTCCATCTCAACCAAGACCGGATATACTGCAAATCCAGCCTCCATTCGAGCCTCCACTGCAGAGAAATGGCATAGAACTCTAGCTCATGCCAACTCAGAAGTAATTGAGCACCTATAAAGCAATATAGAAGGAGTATCAGTCACCTCAGGCCTCAGTGTTCCAAAGACTGCCCAATGTCAGACCTGTGCGCTTTCCAAAGCACACAAAATCATCTCCAAAAGACCAGACAAGGAAGAAGACTCTCAGAAACCATTTTTTCGAACGCTCGACCGCGAGAAGTCAAGGATCAGCGATTATGTGAAGATAGCGCGGGGATGAAGGGATCCACAGGCGTCTGGCCATGGAGGCGGAAAGTTCGACTGGTGGGGCGAACAGGGCCTGCTGTGGTGGTGGGAGTGGTCCCGGGTATAGGGCAGTTTCTGAATGCAATGATGGAGCGTTTCCTTCCCATGAACTATCGTCTGGCCTGCAGTCGCACGTCCACCATCAAGCCAACCGCTTACAACAGAAATTCCCATAGTGCTGTGCTATTTTGCTCTGTTCTCGGCTGGTCGGAATGCTCAAAGTGCCGCGGGTGCTGTACGCGGACGAAGTCCTGCATTCTGGTGTACCCATCACTCGTTCCTTATCTTTATCGTTATGCAGTCTATCCATGGCTAGATTTCACGATTGAATGGTACAGGAGATACAAAGCCTATTTCGGGCACAGAATTTCCCAGATACAGACTCGCTTGTGCTAGGTCTAATTATACAGAAGTGTTGGCGTGCGGAATATCAGTCTGTAAGCGAGGTAGTTAAGGATCTTCAGAGGATTCAGAGTGAACAGAGGGCAGTTCTGGACGGGACCAGGCCAGAGCTTTTAACGTAAGTCTACCTATTGCGGGGATTTGCAGGTGGTTGGCCAGTGGCGCAGACTCATCATCCCAGCTTTAGGAGTCATCATTTTGGTAGCCCTTTTATTGCGTCGGGAGCATGGCCGATCTTGAAGTGACACCCTCGAATAACTTGGAGCGTCAATCGGACAGAGGCAGCATAGGCGAATTCTGAATGGGAGTGAAGGCGAGCACAAATTGTGTCTGGCGACAATTTTACTACATAATACCTGGCAGAGTCACTGAATGGAAACCAGGGATTTACGGCAGTGAGGTTGCTTGGTTTTTGCCCCCGGCAGAAAAACTTGGGTGTCCTTGTCACCGCCTTAGTGTCCGCTGGCGAGAAGCTGGCCTCCACCTTCGGTCGCGTATTTTCGCCGCCTTGGCATGGAATCCGCCGGGCAGGGATCCGCCCACACGGCAGTCAAACCAGGCCATGTAAGCTACAGTGGTTATTCAAAGAGTCTCAGATGCTCTGGCCGAGATTTTCGAACCTACAGAAATGTGCCTCCTCATCGTGTTGCCTATCAAGGAAGCCACCCTTTCCAGGGCCATTCAGCGGTGCCGGGAGCGCTTGGCACAACTCCGCCGTCGGGCCTTCCATAGGCGTTCGAAGAGCCAGCCCGCCGCGGGCACCTACACCTACGTCTAGCCTCCGCCACAGGTGATTTACTATCCGGTTTTCTGCGACGACTGTCACCACCCTCCACCCTACATGACCAACGCGGCGAATGCCGCCGAGCTGTCTATCTCGGAGCTTGACTCCGATGCAAAATTTCGAAGGTGGCATAGATGATGGTACTGAAGAAGACACTCCAGCCGAGAATTCGTCTTTCTTGCGCAGCAGGAGTGCCGATCGTGGTAGTTCTTAAGGCAGAATTTCCTCTCATCCAGTAAGCAATACGCGCGGACAATATTTTGAGGAAAGTAATAATGTGCGCCAGGTATCTGATCGCCGGATGCGAGTCGCAGCAATGGTAGGCGCCGGTGAAGATCAGTCTTGCGACATTAGCTAGGAGAGGCAGGAGCGTCTATAGAGTAGGGGGAATGAAATCAGCTTAGACCTCGTAAGCGTCGTGCAAAGGTTTCTGCATCAGAAAACGGCCGTTTGGGCAACAGCCATTACATCTTCGCCCGTTCATAGTGACCGTACAGCAGCAAAGTTTCATGAGTAATTGCCCAAATGTAAGATAACCGGACGTCTACTTAATCCAAAGTAAAGCTCACTCACTCCTTATGCGTCTTAATCCTTAATACATCTCGCTCCTAAACGCATCTAGACCACATCGTCAGTCGTGCCGTCTAGCTCGTGACACAGTCCCTCGGCTTTGTACAACGCAACCAGCACGCAAGCGGCCATTTGTGTGTAGAAGGAGAGTTTCCAACGAGTATGATCCTCCTTCAGTTCAGGGCTCCTAGGACCATCATCGCCGCCAACACGACGCCACTCCATTGCCACGTCGTTCAGAGCCTGAAGGTCATCCACGATTAAGAAATCCGAGTGTGGTCCCAGTCGCCTATATAAGAAGTTAACAACCCACTCGCACCTATCCTCCAGCGGAAGAGTAAAGGGGCCCTGCGCCAGACTAGTGCGTTTCTCCTGAATGAAATCGCACATGCACTGAATCCTTGTCCTCTCGAACGTATCTCTATCCTGCATACGAATAGCTCGAGATAGGACGCCAAGCTCCTTGAAGTAAACATCCGGGGCATTGTCCAGCCTGTACCACACAGTCCTCAGCCACAAGACAGCCTCGATGAACCAGTTGTACTTCTCATCGTCGAACAACTTCCGGTTGGGACCGTCCGTGGAAAAGACCGATCTGTAGACAGAAATGAACAGATTCTCTTGAAGGAATACTTTGAAGGGTAGGGATTCGAAGTCGGAGTGTGGCCATGTCGCCTCGCTGGTGTTATCGCCATCGATCACTTCACCCTCTTCGCCATTGCTCTTCTGCATACGGACTACAACAGGGCCGTCCTCGGTCTCGGCGTCCGACAAGGCATCGTCCGCCTTGCGTTTGCGGCAGCTGTCCTCCTGGGTAACACTCGGCTCTACGCCATTCGTCTGGGGACCATCTCGCCTGGTACCGTCATCATGAAAGCAATGCTGTCCATCGCTGTCCTCTCGAGGCTCATCCTGTTCATCGACTTCCCCCTGAGGCTTGACCAAGTCATCACCCTTCTCTCGAGACACGATCTGTTTTTCGTTGGTTGATGTAGCGGCATCTCTGTGGCCTTCACGTGACAACATTACGGCTTCGTCGTAAGATGGGGGGCTTTCCCCAACCGGCTGACTTAGTCGTGATGGAAGCTTGTCGTCATCATTGAGACCGTACGCCGTCCAATCGTTCGTCAAACACGGGCGGCCGTGGAAGGTAGCACTGCGATCAATTTCAGGTGTTTGGACAGGTCCTTCGCGCAGCCTCAGGAAAAAATTCCGCATCGTGGCCTCGCTTTGCTTGGTGTGTGGAATATAGACGTCGAAGCTCAAGGCTCGGGAAAGGGACCGTAGGCTCATTAACAATCCAGAGGAACGCTTGCTCAACCCTTTCAGGGTCTTGACTTGGGTCATGAGGACGTAACCCGGTTGCTTCAGCGTGAACCGAGTACGAAACAACGGGACTTCTGGAAGAGCTGGGGCATCGCATGGCTTGTTGTGAACATGTACGCAAGACGTCGGATCGGCAGCGCTTACGTCAAATGATTCTGTGGGAATCACCAGGAAGATGTGCTTGGCTCTCCTATTATCCGCATTTGTCCTTAGGGCCAGGTGGAAGTATATGAGGAACTCGCGTGAAGCGTCATTCTGCCCAAATACGAAGAAGCACGTTGCCTTGTGCTTGTCGACTTCAGAGATATCGCCGAGGCAGTATGGATCGGATGTTTGGCTGTCGCGCCACGCCACAAGGAACTGGGTTTGATACCCCCACGACATGGGAGAATTTACACGCAGAAACTGGTGTCTCGATTCATCGATATCGCGATCCGAACTCAAATGAAGCGCCATCTATTAATAAAGAAATTGAATTAACTAGAAGTTCATTTTACTATTTTCAAGATAAAAAAAAGCCCCTACGCGCAACTGCGGTAGGAATCCCACCCACCCAGGCTTTAACAAGCGTATCCGCTTGAGAGTAGCCTTAACTCGTATTCTCTGTCCGTCTAGCACCGAATCCTCCGGTCGGCCAGTCTGCCCGCAGAGGTTCATCTTAGGCTCGCACTGCGAACTGAGAGGCCGTCTATGGAAGAGTGTGGCCAACAATCGTCGATGGGGGCGGGGACGGCGGTAGCCGCCCGAGTCAACCCAGGTGTGCAGTGCACCGACGCAGAGGACCAGGCCGACTTGTTTGGAGAATCGAAAAAGCTTGCAACACCAGCTCCTGAAAAATAGGTGAGAGCGTGAAGAAAGGTATACGTACGGCTCTTGATGACGTCTGGAAGACGTATGGGTCGCACTGTAGAGAGTTCCGATGTTTGTTCGATGGTTCGTGCACTTGAGGGGATGGAATGCGATGAAAAGACCGGGCGAGCATGCTGTTAAATAGAGTGTGGCTGGGGCTGTGAGCGGATGACCGGATACGACTTGCGATACGCACGGTCTACGACGCGTACGCGCCTAGAACGCGTCGATTCGGTTCGGCTAACTACAAGCAAGGGTAGTTCCGTCGATCTCCCGACGCGTCCTGCGCCGTTAAAAGTTCGTGGGCGGAGAACACACTTTAGGCTGGAGGTGGAAGCGACTTCACTTTGCCTCGCCTCTATGCCAAAAAAAAAAAAGGGAAACTAGTTTTACACAGCCTGTGAGCAGGAGAGTGTTGGAGGCTATACGAATGGGGAGGCTTATGTCGGAATCGCTGCAGATCGCTCGCGTTCAAATTCGCTTCGGCGGACGGGCCCTCAACAAGCACAAGGTGCTTCTCTTCATCCAGTTCAGGGAGCGGCCTTCCCATGTCTTAGTGACACCTCAACATCGGAGCTGTGGCAAGCGGGGCTTTCAGACCATCCAGGTGTTCTCTCGCCACCTTACGCGCGATTGTTCAGTGCACAGCGGTAAAACGCGCCGCCTGCTTTGTTTTTCCAGGGCAACGCCTCGGAATAGTATGTCCGAGACGAGCCAGCGGGTCCTGTGCGCAGCATCCGCAAATTGGGACTGTCCCCGGGACTCCGAGTCGAAGGGAAACTCTTACTACGATATGCGAATGGGAGGTGGTGGGCTCCCCCCGCGCGCGCTAAGATGGTGGCTGGTATCGGCGACCGGGCCGCTCGAACGACATGACACGACCCCTTGCAGGGTCACTTGGCGCGTTCGCCCACATGGCAGGGTAACGCCGCCGATCGCCCGGCGTTACCCTGCCCCACGAAATTCAATCTACCACAGGCGCTCACGGGGCTTGGGCGTTGGTGCGGGCAGTTGATCCTGTACTTTTTCTCGGATAACGCAGCTTGCATGGCATGGTTCAGGGGCTACATGGCATCATCGCCCGTCGCTAGATGTGCAATCCGGCGGTGTGTTGCAGTTCATACCCGATCCAATCGACGGTGCCAAGGCGGCAAAAGGCGGAACGCTTGTGATACTGGCTTGCCGCTCGCCTCTACTGTGACGCGCTCGGAATGCAGTCTCCACAATTCTGAGCCGATACGACACCTCCGCGAAGCAGTAAGGACTGACCCGAGATACTTTGACATCGTTGCGCCCTGTGCCAGCACTACTGCACCCTCAGCCCCCGTGCCCCTGTGCGGGGCCTCACCCATATCGAGCCACAAGTGCACGCCGATCGCAATGGGACGCGCCTCTCACGCCATTATCGGCGTTCTCTTCGTATTCGTCGGGTTCTTCTCGGGAAAGCGCTACATGCAGACATTCGGTGGGAGTACCAGGTCAACATCAAATGAGGATCACTCCCAAGCCACTAGGGCTGGAAAGGAACTTTCTGCCCGCAATTAAACATGTCTCAGCGTACGCGGATATAGAGGATGATTGGCCTAGCTTCGTTGTTACCGTGCACATTACTCGTTGGCGTCTGCTCAGGTTCAGAGGACTAAGATGCATATGAGCATCCAACTACGACCGATATCCGCCCGCGACGACCCACTGACTGCATTAATCCTGGAGCAAATAGCGCGCTCTCGATGCGCTTACTATGATCATCCAACAAAAGCAGTCGTCATAACATAGCTCCGAAGCGCTCGACAGGGGGGTCGCGCAGCTTAGAAGGGATCGAGGATCCCGTGCATAGCTTACTTGCCTCAGTTCTGAGGTTTCCATCGCCATGGCTCTGAGGACAAGTGTTGAAGACGAACGCCACGCAGGAGCCTTCCCAACGTGGCTAGCGCAGTGCACAACCAAGACCGTGAATCGAGAACCCGGAGACTTCCTAGGACATTGGATAGCACTCTCCATAGGAAAATAAAGCTGTGTACCGCATCCTCCTTTCAAAACGCCTTATGGAACGCGAAGCCACGAGCAGGGGCACCTCCCGCGTTAGCATGCCGACATTTTCCCTGTCCTAAGCACGGCTACCTGAAGAAAACTTGCGTCTCCCTAGATGCACGGAAGAGGTACATATAGAATTTTTAGATGGATAAGATCCGCATAAAGCTCGTCGCCGGTCGGTAGGTCGTGTTGAGGGGTAATGTGGATCTTCAAGCTGCAGAAAACCGTTACGGACGATACCGTCCCCCGGCTTCACCTGTAGCTAATGGCTTGTTGCCAAGATGTCACGCATGGTGGTGGCGCAGAACTCTGTTTTGTTGTTACGCTCCATCTATGGGAAAGTGCAAAAAAGTGCTGGTGTGGGGGTCGCGTCTTGATAGGTGTCGAGCTATCAGTACGATTTGTAGGATTGCCGAGCTCTTTTATCACCCCGGTCTTTTCAGGAGCGTGGTCGCTTTGTTCCGTAGTACCGGATCCATGCTAAGGAGCGCAGCTGGAAGGATATACGATGATCCTTTACCTTGAAGACTGTGCCACGTCAAAGGCCGCATATATATAGAGCTCTCTTCAAGCACAAGCCATCATCTCCAATCACTCATCAAGAAAGGCATTTACACCTTGTACAATCAATTGATAACCGAGCAATGGCTTCCTCACCTCACATTGACACGGCTGACTCCGGGACAGCTCGGACTGGAGCTGGTGTAGCCTCCAAGCAGTTTTTTGAAGTGGTTCTCTATCAAAACAATCCACAGTCTTCGTTTTCGCCTCCTGGTGCGTGGTCGTCCTTATCCACCATGCCGAAGCGTTAGCTGGCTTACTCCAATCCCACAGCTTCGAGGAGGTACAATACGAACCTCAAATCGGAAACCCGCGGCCATACAGATGGACACGGCACTTCCGGTAAGAAGTCTAGACACGACTGCAAAGTTGAGTGGAGCAGAGGCTGACATCTTCCTAAATAGGTATATCCAAAGCTTCTATTCGCCAGCCAAGGTTTCCCATGAATACGGTCTCGTCCAGCAGCATCGCGCCAGTCCCATCAATGAGCCTCAACCCTAGCGAACTCCGAGCCATGTGGAGGAAGTGTGGTCACCGGTTCAAGAAACTCGAGTACAAAAACACTCCGATCCATAAAGATCTTATGGCTCTTGTTGCAAAGAATGGGGAAGCCTATCTTAAGGAAGGGAAAGATGTGTTCAAAGCTGTGCTCGACATGGATCAGAACTTAGGTAGGTAAGCAAACTCTTCCAGAATATGTGATACTAAGCTTCAAAAAGTCGATCTCGATTCCTCGGAGAGTTACGTTACCACCGAGTGCGATGACTCAGACGTGTCGACTGAGTACGATACCAATCCCGAAAATAACAACTCCGACTCGACTACTCTTCTAAAGTCTCTTTCGGTTGTGGCGGACGGAGAAGAGATACCTCTTTCCACCCCTAACGATAGGGTCAACAGGCTAGTCACTTGGAATGACGCTGCGAAACCGTTCCATCGAAACCACGACTACGCTGAACAACCTTCACCTTCGGGCCGAAGATTCGATACTCCTCGTCCCAAAGGCGTTGCAGGAACGGAACGTCATAAAATCTACTCCAACGAAAGCCCGCTTGGAAAAAATTCATCGGGTAAACGACCAGTGAATGTCTCAGAGGATGAGGGACAATGTGGTACACAAAGGTCAAAGCTAAGGCGGATTTGAGAGATTTAGACTACTCGGTCCGCGACAGGCGTCTGATCGATGATTGACTATATAAGTCAAACTATTTCGATATCAATGCATGTTGTATAGTCCTCCTACTTCCATTCTTGGGGCTGCACCTTATCGTCAACCAACGTTGGCCACTCCCAAAGCCAGTAAAGCGTGTAAGTAGTGCCGACGGCCAAATGAGATAGGAGCCATAATTCTATCCCGCACCATAAGTCCCTGCCTTCCCTTTCTGTATGAGGTTTTTGTGGTAGAGCCTGCCGCCGCACTGACTCGTCGCTGTCGTAAAATTGATAACATGTGCCATCATCGAACGGAGCTCTTGCTAGAAGAGCACCTCTGCCATCGCCACCAGTCCCGTCCCTGTCCCAGATCCCATGGATGCTCATCAAGGTATCTTGTGGAGTAGATTCCTTCGTTCTGTAGACCCAAACCGTGCCGGAAGTTGGTTTTCTCGGGACCTGCCCGCTATTGTCTCTCTCTCGCAATGTCACATGGCCATTTTCTTGGTACCGCAGCAGAATTCTGCTCGAAGCTGTGGCCTGCAGAATAGGACTGTACTCCGATACATTCCTCGTCTGTTGGGTTGACCTACATATCAGGTCTTCTTCAGTGATTTCCGAGCGTCCAGGTGGGGGTATAAGGTTCTGCATGCTGAAGTCGTTGAACGCGGGGTTTGGAATAGGTGCGGGGAGGGGCAGAACGCGAGGGACTATTTCGATGAGCACTCTCCGACTTATTAGACTTCTATGTCATCATACCATTTCCCCGGACATACCCTGCATCGCCTGTGATGCTTCCATCCTCCGCCAGTTTCCACACATCGTCGACCCAGGAATGGCCGATGGATGCGTGCGTAAGAAACAATATGATTGCAGCGGTGTATGGCAACATTTCTCTTCGCGTCTTGGTTACCACTATGGAGGCTTTTAAGATTGCATTTATTTATCCTGAGAGGGGAAGGGAGACAGGCGTTGGCAGTTTGACAAAAGTAGGGTTCCGGGAGGGCAAAATGCGGTAGGCGCTGAGGACGCGCGTGAATAACATGGATGCCAGCAGCCACCCCGGCGTAAGAAGGGTCCTGGAGAGCGACAAACCGCTCTCTGGTCGTGTAGGACTAGTCCTTGATGTTGCCTCGAGGGCGCGACAGAAAAGCCGAAAGCCGGTCGCACGCAATATAGGTGACGGGGGCCGGTAAGTTGTCATCGCCGGGCAAGAATGCGGCGGGTGCGCAGCCTGCGACATCTTGTCGCCGGGCAAGGGTGGGCGGCTACGCGCACGGCCTCAACCTATTTTTACGGCGCGACTGGTATAAAAATACCTTCTCCAAAGTCTGCAACAGGCTATACCCTCGCTGAAGATTTCACCGATCTCCTTGAGACCGACCCAATTTCTCAGTTAACGTCAAACACCAAGCGAAAATGGAGCCAAACAAGCAGAATGGCAGCCCCCAAACCCATTGCCAGCAGGGCGCCGTGGATCTACGCGAATCTGTCACATCCTCTAATACAAGCTTTGGCTCCTTCGTCGCCCCAGAGCCCGAGCATGAGGGAGGCAACGGGTGCGCCGCGGCCTACATAATTGACAGCGCAAACCTCCTCCCGCCAGACGAGGGCCATTGTGCCGCGAACATGCTCAACCTCGAGATCGTAGCGCATGCTCACACGGAAACGGCCCTTCAAATGGCATCTACCAAAGACTCCCGCCTCGAGAGGCATTACGCGCACCAGTCCGTCGCCCTAGTGGCCTGGCAAAACGCTTATCAGGACTGCTGGGTTAAGACCCAGGACCAGGCCAAAGAGATTGCGCGACTGAAGGAGGATATCGAAGAGCTCAAGGCAGAGAACCGGCGACTTCTGGAAGGAATCAGCTTCTGGCGCGATATTGCGAGGCCAGCTTCGGCATAGATGCCAGAGCGGCAAGAGAGTCAGACTCGCAGAACTCATACATTCTGTTATGTCCCCCAGAGCCGTTGCAAATTGATTAGGTGAACACATCTTCATAGGTTCGACGGGAAGCTATTGAACAATTTGCACATATATAGAAAGACGCAAATTTGATATACCTCCGAAAACCTTAGTCTGCTGAAACACAGATGACATCTATTTTGCGGTCGGGAACTCAAGAAACCGCCGCCCTGGTGCCGGTGGAGTATTGCCCATCAACACCTCCCAGAGGTCCTCCTCGCCCCGATCTATCAAGAAACAGAGTAGAGCATAATCCTGCCGCTCGCTGCCAGCCTTCTGTATACGCGCATCATAGCTGTAGCCAGTATAAATTGATCCGTAGTTTCCCGTCTCAGCCTGTGAGTGGTGCTGGAACCGTCTTTTTGTCTTTATATACCAGACTGTCCCGTCGATCTGCCAGACTTTCAACCCATAGACGATGTTTTCGGGGTCAAAGAGTGTCCAGTAGTCTGGAAACTTGCCGCGAGTTCCAAAAACCTGGTGTTGCAGGACTGGCAAGAGCTTCAGTCGAACGGCTGGTGGGAAAGCGTCATCATCATCGCCGGCGACGAACCTTAACGTTTGTATTCCAACAAGCACTACCACAAAAGTTAGCTATGAGAACTTAGGCCAAGATGACTACTCACTTGGGCTGTCCTGGATGGGAGTCACGGATCTCTCGCGCCCTTCGCACTCAAAAGCGGTAGAAGGCTCCAGCTGAGGATCATCTATGAGGAAAGAATTATTAGTGAGCTGTCAACTGCATAACAACACCGGGCTTACTAAGACTTGGTCCAGGAGCAGCCACTTGTCTTTGCTCTTGAGGCTGCACGACCTTGACCGTTGACAAGTTTTGGAACTGCGCCACGAACGTCCTCCACTCGTCCTGAACTCCCAAAGGATCAAAGGGATCTTGGAAGTCCGCGCTTTGTGAATCATTGCCACCGCGGTTAGGCATTATGCGTACGGTCTGCTAGTTTCGAGCTGGAGGAAAAGGGAAGTAAATGGTAGCGATAGATGGATGGTTCGATGCAGGATTGTCAAGCTTATATATACTTCACCAAAATGGAAGCATCTGGCGAGGCAGATGGACAGAAATTCCACCCCCCCCACCCACCATCAAGAAGCAATTGTGCTCAACCCCATCAACTCACATCACCTCTCCCTTACA